>VDFB02205962.1:21320-40185 GCA_007258455.2 Sequoia sempervirens
TATATTTATATTTTGAATAGATATAATATATACATATACATACATATATATATTTAGATATATTAATAAGTAAATAAAATATGTTACACTAATTAAAGGTCAATGCAGCCGATCAAGTACAAGAAGATAATTTCAAATGGTTAGTCAATAATGAAAGGACACATCTCATTGATGAAGGGACACAAGGTTTGGATGGGTCTCTTGAAGTATCATGCCTATATCAAGTCAAACACAATGAGGAGAAGAGAATGAATGAATCAACAAAAGTAAAAGTTCAGAAGTTGATGATTAAGAAAACAAAGAATAATTAGAAGAAGCATTAGGAGGATAAAACATCTACACTTAGAGTCGATTGCAATCAGAAAGAAGGCTAAGGGTGGGAGACTCATTTCAAGGAGGAAGACATCACACAACACGTATAGACATCACAGGCCAAATAGGGAAGATGACAGGCCCTCTGCAAAGCGAAGGCATCACAAAAGATGCAAGGCCCGATTCTATCCATTGGGCTTAAGAAGATTATTCTCATCGACCACTGTAGACATTGCCAACAATAAATCCCAGCTGAAAGACTATAATCACAAACAACAAAAAGGAGGACATTCAGATCTCATCACTATAATTATAGCATACAATCAGCAATTGAGATTCAATATAAAATCCCAGATCTGAGTCTCTTAACTAGAAATCTATCATTGAGAATATACAATTGAAGTTCATTGATTTTATTGAGAAATTGGTGGTTTTAAGCAACATTGTCTTGATTAAATAAGGGAACATCATAGTGGTATCTGAGCATCGATCTTGCTAATGTGTAGCGAAGAAGTGAATGTGAACCTACCACAAAAAGAGAGCTATGGCTAATAAATTGGCTCAATAGCTTAGAACATTCATGGAAAAAACAAACAAAAAGTTTGAGAAAACTAATCAGTTGATCCTCTAGGACCTCCAAAGCATGAATAACAACAACACCAATAAAATAACCATTCCAAGGAAGGAATTGCACTTGAACCATTCTAAAAATAAGCATTCAACTCAAAGTTCCACACAGAAACCAACCATGCCTCCATTCATTCAAAATTTCATTGAAGAAGAAGAAGAACCAAACACCAATAATGCAAAAGATATTGCTCATATGTATGTTGGATTAGACCCTGCAATACAAAGGCTTATACCATTTAAATAATATTATGAAGTCAAGACCCAAGTAAATCCAAATGAGGAAGAACCATCCCAACAAAGAACTAAGATCAAGAATTAATAAGATGACCTTACCTTACTTTAACGGCTCCAGGAAGTTCACCACTCAATCACTACCACCCATAGATGGATGGGAAAAAAAAGATAGTTACCACCCACAAATGGATGGTCAAACAAAGGTAGTTAACAAATGGATTGAAGGTTATGAGAAAATATATCACGAGATAACAAATCGCATGGTCAAAGTGGCTACACATGGGTGAGTATTGCTATAATACTATCCACCACATGTTAATTGGGATGAGCCCCTTTCAGGCCCTATATGGATATGAAGCTCCTTCCTTTGGGAACTTGGTCATCCAAGAAATAAAAGTGCAAAGTGCACAAGACTTCATCCAACAAAGTGCTGACCTCATGAAAGCACTCAAGGAAAACCTGCAACAAGCCCAAAACCAACAAAAGGTTTATGCTAATTGACACTGCATAGAAAGGACGTTTGAAATTGGAGATCTAGTGTTTTTGAGGCTATAACCATACAAGCAAACATCAATCAAGAAGAGTGGAACTGAAAAGCTTAACCCACGTTTCTATGATCTCTATAAAGTTATAAGGAAGGTGGGCGAGGTAGCTTACGAGATAGAATTGCCAGAACATAGCAAGATCCATAATGTCTTCCATGTATCTAGGCTTAAGAAGGTCCTTGGGAAGCAAGTTACACCTTGCACTGAGTTACACCTCTATATGAAGGACAACTTACCTTGGAACTAAAAGTTATCCTAGACACTAGAGAAAGAAAATTGAGGAATAGGATCATTATTGAGTCTTTAATCAAATGGAAAGGACTCCCTAAAGAAGATGCTACATGGGAAAGGGAAGAAACTATTAAAGAATTCAAAGATAAAAAAAATTCAAGAAGGGAAAGACAGAATGGCCCTTGAATAGAAAAAGAATAGTCTATTGCATGAAATATCTTTAAAATAAGTTAATAAGACATTGGTCTTGCTCATAAGTGTCCCATGAAGATAATCTGCATAAGGATGGATATACTCAAATAGGGTATCCATAAGGCCTAGACAGAGCCAAGGTTCTTTCAAAGATCTTAGGGATGGATACACCAAAAAAGGGTGTCCATAAGGCCTGAGAAGTGAAAGGCTCGCTTCTGAGATTTAGGCTGGGTACTCTTAAGAAAAAAGGGTACCCAGAAGGCTTGGGATGAGATTAAGAGTAACAAGGTTACAATATTCTCCTAGGATTATAAGGTTGGATATAATTAGCAAAAGGTATCCAGAAGGCCTAGAAGGAGATTAAGGATAACAAGGTTATGATCTTCTTCCAGGATTATTAGGCTGGATATACTCAAATTGGGAGTGTATCTAGAGGCTTGGAAGGGAGATTAGGTGTAACAAAAGTTACAATCTTCTTCGAGATAAAGGCAGGTGCACCAATTTGCGGAATTATGACAATTTGAATTATGACAATTTCTTGAAGATTATGTTTATGCGGTAAAATGATATATGCCAAATCCAATGACACAGATTAAGCAGAAGAGGAAGAATAAAAATAAACAGATCTTGCATTCAAAACTTGTTCCACTGTCAAAACTCATTACAATATAATCAGATTCTGATCATCCAAATCGCACTAAGCGCAGGAGAGAGCATAAGTCTGATATCCTAGACTCTTCTAAGACTCTTTCAAATCTCCAACTTGGTATATCGAAGTAGGCGTCCCCGAGGTCCTTTTATAGAAAAAGACTGATTCCATCGGAGCAAAACTTTAACCTCTTCTTTACAATATTTTGAAATCCGCCAATAGAAGAGCGACAAACAAAAGCATCTTATCCGTAGCACCGCCTAAAGGGTAAATGCATGAACATGGATAAGAACCAACCGACAAGAATTCTTGTAGCCATTATAAAAGGCGTGAACAAGGAATCTCAACAACCGTGATTAGGACTCGTGTCACGTACACGATGACTTTACACCCAAAAGTCATTATGGGGTTCTTTCTTTTTGTGAAATAGGGTAGCATCCTATTTGTCACGTCTTAACGTGGGTGACATCACGGCATAGAGAAGCCCATATGCTAGCTTCCAAAGGGAATAGGATCTAAAAGATCATCTAGTAGCTCTGTACAAGCTTTTTCCCAATCTTCATGTGTGGCGTTGAAAGCATAATCTATCTACACCATGTAGTCATTGGAATAAGCAATATCTTTTTCAATTCTGACTGCTAGCAATGCTGGTCGAAGAGTGATTTCCATATTCTGCAGCCTGACTTCAGCTTTCCAATTGTGTTCCAGGGGATAGTATTCGATCCTTGGGTACCAGTATCCATTGTGAGGATAGGTTTGAAGATAATCTATAAGACCATCACAAAGTGTCCATGATAGACCAGGATATAAAAGATTAAGAAATTCTTCCATATTAGGGTTGAATCTGCCACCTATTAAATCTGCATAATCTTCAAAGGTGTCTTGGTCTATGGTGATTCTGGTCACAAAACCAAACTTAATTAGTTTTAACAAATTCATTTTGCTTTTCTTGGACCAATTCATACCAAAAAGTCCTTTGAATCTGATGTGTATCATCTGTCTTCCACACCAATATTTGATTGGAGCAAATTCCATTCTGATTTCCTTTGTGAAGTCATCTTCTTCATCTGGATCTAATATGACATGGTGAAATTGATATTCAATTTTTTCTTTCATATCTAAAAGCCACTTATTCAAGAAATAAGTTTCTAATAAAGTTATAACAATTTCTTTTGGAAGAGAGGGTAATATAAGAGTGTTCCCTTGGCCGAAATCTGCTATGTACATGGCAGCTCCATCTAGTCTGTAGAATTCACAACCTAAAAATTCAAGGTCAGTGTAAATTGAGCATGCCATTTCTCTGGTGAGAGTGTCTGCAAGAGGGTTAAGATCACCTTTGATCCATTCAATATCAAAGTCATATCCTTGAAATTCAAAATACCATCTTGCAACTCTACCTTGTGCAATATCTTGATCTGGCTTTTTGTGAAGCAAATTTCTCATTGCTTGGCTGTCTGTGCGAACAGTAAAATGGACTGGTTTCAAGAATATCTTGAACCTTTTAATTCCATTTTTTACTGCCAATATCTCTTTTTCGTATATGTGGTACCTTGTCTGTGTATCAGTGAATGTTCCTGATCTGTAACCACATATATGCTGCTTGCCTTTGTCTTCTTCCTGAATCAATACAGCAGACCATGTTTTGTCAGAAGCATCAGTATACAAAAAGAGTGGAAATTTTTCAACAAGATTTTGTAAAGCAGGAAGATTTTGGCATTTTGCTTTAATCCGTTGAATTGCTTCTGTAGCTTCTTCAGACCATTCTTTAGTATTATCTTTGAGATGATGTTGGATAACTCTTCTGTCATCTGCTAATCCTTTATAAAATGGAGTCAAGTAATTGAGACAACCTAAAAACCTTTGAATCTGTTTCTTGTCTGTAAGTATATCTGGAAATTTCTGAATTCTGACAAGAATATGTGGTTGTAATATTACCTTTCCATCCTGTAGATGCAATCCTAAGAAATCAATCTGTGTTTGGCCAATTACCATTTTTCTGGCTGTTAAACAAATTCCATGATTTCTGATAGCTTTGTATAATGCATCTAAATGCTGCAAGTGGTCAGGAATAGAATCTGAAAATATAAGAATATCATCTATATAAACAACACAAAATTCTTTTAGATGTCTTAGTGCCTGATCCATCCTTCTCTAAAAATATGTTGGAGCGGTGCTGAGACCAAAAGGCATGACATTCCATTCGTATAATCCTTGTGGGACTGAGAATGCTGTTTTATACCGATCAGATTCTTTTACCTTTACCTGCCAAAAGCCTGATTTGCAATCAAACTTTGAGAATATCTTTTTATTTGCAGCTCTTCGGATTAGATCTGAACTGAAAGGAAATGGATAATTAAATGGAAGAATTATCTCATTTAATGGTCTGTAATTGATACATAATCTTTTCTTTCCTCTTATTTGTTCTGCTCTTTTGTTTACCAAGAAAGCTGGACAAGAAAATGGACTTTTGCTTTCCCTGATAAAATTGCCTTCTAATAATTCTTGCAATTGGTCATCTATTTCTTTGGTTTCTGTTGGACTCATCAGATATGCTGGTTCATATGGGATTACAGACTTACATTCTGGCTTTATCTGTATTTCACATTCTTCATGTTCTTGAGACCAGAATTGCAAAGGATTAAGACTGCAACAATCTTGTTCAAATAATCTTGTGATTGTATCAAAAGGATTAGTTTTTTCTCTATTTTCTTTACTAGACTCTTGCCTTTTTCTCTTTTTCTGCTGGTCAAATCTATGATTTACAATTTTTAAAGTAGGGATCTCAATCTGACCGTCTTCATGTTTAAAAGAGATTTTATGTTTCCAAAATTGGAGAGGCTCATACTTAGTAAAGAATAAGAATCCTAATAATACATCATCTTCAAGATCATTGTATTCAATAAAATCTGTAATGAATGTTTTTCCCATAATCTCTATGTGAACATCTTGTGCATACCTGCCCATCTGAATTCTCTGTCCATTGATAGCATAACTTTGCGGAAGATCTGCTTTCTCTTTCCAAAAGCATGATGGAATAGCATTTGTTTTTGCTAATGATCTTGATGATCCTGTATCCACAAAAGCATCCAATGGTATTTTCTTGTAACTAGAGAAACATAGATTTATTCTAATGTAGTTTCCATTATTTGCAAGTAATAAAGAGCGCAAATTTCTTTTCATTGCCTATAGAGATCACACAAGGTCAAGCCAACAAGCCATCACATTTGTTCTCAAGGCTTCATCAGCTTTAAACAGTAAATCTTTAATTTCTCCCACCGCCGCAGAAAGATTTCTGATCTCTTTTTGCTGTGTCTTGAGTAATCTTTTTAAATCACTTACATCATTAAGCAAAAGATCAAATTTTTTGAATATGTTAATAATATCATATTCTTGGAGGGAGTGTCATGAGGACTTGGAAGAAGATGGTGCATCTTTTTGCCATGGTGGAATTTTATATCCATGGTCAATGCTTTTAGCTTCTTTGAAAGAAGGAATGCCCTGCTCAGAATCGTGCTCTCAAATACCAATTTTTCTCTTTCAAGTTTTTTCATAATAGCAGCATGCTGATGTAACGCTTCTTTCTTTCTTCCTTTGTTCCAGCTAATTTATAAGGATCCTTTGATTTCTCAATTTGGGTCTGTGTATGAAGATCTGCAAGAGTAGATTTAAGCAATGTAACTAAGAAATCTTCGTCTTCATCCGATGTTGTTGTCGGGGATGAGGATGATGAAGATAGAGTCTTCATTTTTCTTCTGTCTCGGGATCTCATCATGAATGTGGATTCTAGAACAATTTCAACTAACTCATATAAATTTGTTAGTTCATCAGTATATTGTACAACTTCCCATCCTGGATTATCCTTTTCAAAACTAGCATAGATCTTTGTACCAGGATTAAGCTTCTTGGGACAGTTAGTAGCATAATGGGGACCATTGCAAATAAAGCATTTGATCCTTTTATTTGACTGATTATCTCTTCTTTTTAATAACCAAGGAGGAGTATAAGATTTCCTTTTTTGATAAGGAATTGCCTTATATTTTCTCTTTTGTCTACCATGTTTACTTCTTTTGAAAGTGAATTCTCCTTCATGGTAGTGTTTAGTTTTTCTAGAGCAATGTTTGCATCTGCAGTTTTTACCACAACCTTTTTTCTTAAATTCTCTTAGCTGCTGGAAGTCTTTTAGCTGGTTGATTGGAGGAAGATTACAAAATTCCTTCAAATTACAAGTATAATTATACTCGTCTTTATTTAACTGTAATGCCCCTAAAAGACATTGTTTTTCCAGCTTATATCTGATCAATCTTCTAAGTGTAGGAAAACTAACATCATCCAAATGCTGATTTTCTTTTCTGATGATATAATCCTGTGCCCATGCTCCTAAACCACAAGGTAATGAATTTAAATAATACTGCTTTGTAGTCAGGTCATGCATCTTATTTGCAGCTACCATGTATGATTCAAACATACAATTATAAGCATCAAATTTTGCTAAATTCTTAGCTTCATAGACTGCAATATTTTATTAGCTTCTACAGCTTGATTAGAAATATCATCACAAAATAGCTCTGTCAATAGCCATTTGAATTCATCAAATCCAGCTTGGAAAATGTCATCTTTCCTAAATTTTTCAGATCTACCAAAATAGGATCTGTAGGTTGTGTAGGGATAACTTTTGGTGTGGGTCCCAAATCTGGGAGATTGTTCCACCAATTTCTTAATTTCCCTGTCATTAATCTAACTGCATACAAAACCTTACCAGGTTCTGTCCATGTTCCTCCTCTTTCAAAGAGATTTTCAAGAGTATCTGTCCAAGTACATAGAGCTTCATAAGGATTTACCAGTTTATCTATATTAAGAATATATCCACTAGATGCATATGGACGCATCTGTTCTGGCTTAAGATTTTCACTTACTGGTTCCTGCATTTCTATATCCATGGAGAGTTTTTTGAGATTTTCCCATGGCTCTTGTTGCTCTATTTGCTGGTAATTGGACAAATCTAAAGAATATTCCTCATCATCAGTATTTACAGAGGAAGTGTTAGAGGAAGTTATGTATGCTGGATTAGACCCTGCAATACAAAGGCTTATACCATTTAAATAATATTATGAAGTCAAGACCCAAGTAAATCCAAATTGGAGGAAGAACCATCCCAACAAAGAACTAAGATCAAGAATTAATAAGATGACCTTACCTTACTTTGACGGCTCCAGGAAGTTCACCACTCAATCATTACCACCCATAGATGGATGGGAAAAAAAAGATAGTTACCACCCACAAATGGATGGTCAAACAAAGGTAGTTAACAAATGGATTGAAGGTTATAAGAAAATATATCACGAGACAACAAATCACATGGACAAAGTGGCTACACATGGGTGAGTATTGCTATAATACTATCCACCACATGTTAATTGGGATGAGCCCCTTTCAGGCCCTATATGGATATGAAGCTCCTTCCTTTGGGAACTTGGTCATCCAAGAAATAAAAGTGCAAAGTGCACAAGACTTCATCCAACAAAGTGCTGACCTCATGAAAGAACTCAAGGAAAACCTGCAACAAGCCCAAAACCAACAAAAGGTTTATGCTAATTGACACTGCATAGAAAGGACGTTTGAAATTGGAGATCTAGTGTTTTTAAGGCTATAACCATACAAGCAAACATCAATCAAGAAGAGTGGAACTGAAAAGCTTAACCCACATTTCTACGATCTCTATAAAGTTATAAGGAAGGTGGGCGAGGTAGCTTACGAGATAGAATTTCCAGAACATAGCAAGATCCATAATGTCTTCCATGTATCTAGGCTTAAGAAGGTCCTTGGGAAGCAAGTTACACCTTGCACTGAGTTACACCTCTATATGAAGGACAACTTACCTTGGAACTAAAAGTTATCCTAGACACTAGAGAAAGAAAATTGAGGAATAGGATCATTATTGAGTCTTTAATCAAATGGAAAGGACTCCCTAAAGAAGATGCTACATGGGAAAGGGAAGAAACTATTAAAGAATTCAAAGATAAAAAAAATTCAAGAAGGGAAAGACAGAATGGCCCTTGAATAGAAAAAGAATAGTCTATTGCATGAAATATCTTTAAAATAAGTTAATAAGACATTGGTCTTGCTCATAAGTGTCCCATGAAGATAATCTGCATAAGGATGGATATACTCAAATAGGGTATCCATAAGGCCTAGACAGAGCCAAGGTTCTTTCAAAGATCTTAGGGATGGATACACCAAAAAAGGGTGTCCATAAGGCCTGAGAAGTGAAAGGCTCGCTTCTGAGATTTAGGCTGGGTACTCTTAAGAAAAAAGGGTACCTAGAAGGCCTGGGATGAGATTAAGAGTAACAAGGTTACAATATTCTCCTAGGATTATAATGTTGGATATAATTAGCAAAAGGTATCCAAAAGGCCTGGAAGGAGATTAAGGGTAACAAGGTTACGATCTTCTTCCAGGATTATTAGGCTAGATATACTCAAATTGAGGTATCCAGAAGGCTTGGAAGGAGATTAGGTGTAACAAAAAAGTTACAATCTTCTTCCAAGATAAGACAGGTGCACCAAGGAGGAATTTCTTGAGGACAAGAAAAATCAAGAGGGAGAGACTTGTGATGTCCCCATCATAAGGGAAGTATTTAAGCCTAATATATTTATATTTTGAATAGATATAATAAATGCATATACATACATATATATGTATATATATACATATATATATTTAGATATATTTAGATATATTAATAAGCAAATAAAATATGTTACACTAATCAAAGGTCAATGCAGTCGATCAAGCAGAAGAAGAAGATAATTTCAAATGGTTATTCAATAATGGAAGGAAACATCTCATTGATGAAGGTACACAAGGTTTGGATGGGTCTCTTGAAGTATCATGCCTATATCAAGTGAAACACAGTGAGGAGAAGAGAATGAATGAATCAACAAAAGTAAAAGTTCAAAAGCTGGTGATTAAGAAAGAAAAGAATAATTAGAAGAAGCATTAAGTGGATAAAAGATTTGCACTTAGAGTCGACTATAGTCAGACAGAAGGCTAAGGGTGGAAGACTTGTTTCAAGGAGGAAGACATCACACAACACGTACAAACATCACAAGCTAAATAGGGAAGAGGATGGGCCCTATACAAAGCGAAGGCATCACAAAAGATGCAAGGCTTGATTCTATCCATTGGGCTTAAGAAGATTATTCTCATCGACCATTGCAGACATTTCCAATAATAAACATCCCAGTCGAAAGACTATAATCACGAACAACAATAAAGAGGACATTCGGATCTCATCACTATAATTATAGCATACAATTAGCAATTGAGATTCAATATAAAATAGAAAATCTGAGTTTCTTAACTGGAAATCTATCATTGAGAATATACTATTGAAATTCATTATTTTTATTAAGAACTTGGTGGTTTTAAGCAACATTGTCTTGATTAAATAAGGGAACATCACATAAACACATATTCACTCCTTTAGGAGAGTTTCTAGATGCATTATTCAAGAGGTTATTCCAAGAAAATTATGTGATCACTTATCCTGTCACGAAGCCTTTTGATGAGTCAAAGCCAAAGCCCAACTGGTATAGAGAGAATGAGTGTTGTGATTATCACAATATTAAGGGTTATTCCACAAATAAATTTCAAGGGATTAATGGTTACATCCAAGATCTCATTGATCGAGGAGACATTGTAGTGGATGCAAACCAATCACCCTCATCCAATGCTTAGTTGAAGAGATATCAAAATTCCTTTCCCAAACATAACCAAGGTCCTAGCACATCAAATGAAAACATTGGGTCTAACAATAACAATCAAAACAACTACACAAACAATAATAGTTATAACAATGCGCCATATAAGTATGAGAATATTGTTACGTGCATCACTTAGGTGGACCCACATGTATCCATGATTTGTGTCAAAGGAAAAGATCCCCAACGTGCTATTACCACTTGCCGCACTTGCATATCAGTTTTTGGGCCTTCCACCTCATCTTAACCAGCTCCTGTGAGCTCACATTACAATATCCTAGATCACTTTGGAAAGGCCCGTGCACAAATATCTATTTTATATTTGCTTAGGTCTTCCCCAGTTCATCAGGAGATTCTCACAAAGGCTTTATAGGATACAGATGTGCCAAATGATATTGAACCCACTCAATTTCAAGCTCTCGTGGGACATCTATCATCCAGCTATTTGTTGGGTTTTAACCAAAATGATATGCCACCAATTGATCCATCTCATAACCACACCTTACACATTAAATTCCTTGTCACCAACATAAGGTAAATAGGGTCTTGGTAGATAATGGTATTTTTTCCTTGAATCTATGCATGTTAAAGTTCATAAAACAGGTGGGATATACTCATGCTGACTTGGACAATCAGACCATCAGAATCAAGGCGTATGACAATGCAAAAAAGAGAATCAAAAGGTATTATTTTCCTTCCCGTCCAAGTTGGCCTAGTTGTTCAATATACCACTTTCCATGTCCTTGATCTGGACTTACCATATAACCTTCTCCTCAGTTGACCATGGATTCATGCCATGCAATCCGTTCCTTCCACATATCATCAATGCTTGAAGTTTCCATATAATGGGGTTGAAGTCACTATCCATGCCGACCCCCGGCCTTTTGAATATTGTCACGCTCTTGAAGCCTCATTCCCAAATTCAAGATATTATCTAGGAGTAGAAGTGGGATCTCCTTAGGCATCACCATCCATTCCATCTTCAAATCCATCATCCAATACATCTTCCACTCTATCCACCACATTTATTCCACCATCACCAAAGTCCAGATCTTTGAAAAGGGTTATGGAGAGTATGAGATGCGTACTACTCTTAATGTGGCAACAATGCCTCCATCTCCCCACACTTATGGCCAATTGTCTCAATCTGTACCGAAAGAAGAATCAAAGGCCAAAACCATTAGTTCCAAGAATGTGGGTTCCACCACCTTTTAGTCTTCAGCTTGCACATTACAAGATTAGATAGATGAAGACATCAGTCAATGGGTTTATAGAGTGGAACTTGAACCCTCGCCCCCTCTTATTCAATACTTCCAAGAAGTCTATCCTCGTACTTCTAAATTGGCAGAAAAGTATAATTATTAGGGGGGAGGGCTTGGTGTTGAAGAACATGAAAGATGACAACCCATTAAAACACCAGTGCATCCTAGACATTTGGGCCTAGGCTACGACAAGAAACAAAAGGGTTTCACAATGTCTACTAGTACTTCGATTAATGTTAAGGTAGATGATTTTCTTGAGGACATACCCAAAGAAGAGGCTATCATAGTTTTGTACGATGACGTGGATCTTTTGTCCCTCTTTGATTCCACATCTATTTTCTCTATTATCCTTTCACTCCGTCACCTTGACCTCATTGATTGGGACCTATGAGGGAGTACACTAGTTGATATATTTCCTTCTGATGAAGCATATGTACATCTTATGGGATTGGGGGAAGATGAATACCCTAATCACAAAAATAAGAAGAAAAAAACAAGAAAGAGTCATCTAGTGAAAACCTCCCTGAGGCACTTCTTGATTCATCAAAAGTAAACATAAAGGGTGAATCCACTCGTGAAAACCTTGACGAGGTGCTAGAGGATGGGGATATTCATTTTCGCCTCATAAGAACTCATTTTTATGAACGATCTTTCATCCTAATTGAAGGGACACAAGAAGTCAACCTAGGCACAAAAGAAGAACCTAAAAACTCCTATGTGGAAAAATCATTGTCTAAAGAGGAGTATCCTATCATTGTCAATTTGCTGAAAGAAGGAATCATCAACTTTGCATGGTATTATTTTGATATGCCAGGGTTGGATCCGGCTTTAGTTGTCCACCATCTTGATGTACATATAGATGCGAAGCCTGTCAAACAAAAGTTTTGAAAAATGCATCCACAAGTGGCCTTTCTTGTTAAGATGGAGTTAGAGAAACTGTTGGTAGCTGGATTTATTAGGTTGATTGATTACTCAGATTGGATATCAAATATAGTACCTATGGCCAAGCCTAATGGGGGCATTAGAATCTACACAGACTTTAGGGATCTCAACAAAGCTTGTCCAAAAGATGATTTCTCACTCCTCAATATTGACATGTTAGTGGATCTCATAGTAAGGAATGCTATGCTATCCCTTATGGATGGATTTTCAGGCTATAATCATATTAAAATTGCACCTAAAGACCAACACAAAACTGATTTCACTACCCCCTGGGGTACTTTTTTCTATAACATCATTCCCTTTGGTCTTAGGAACATGGGGCCAACCTATCAACAGGCAATGCCAATCTTCTTTCATGATCTCATCCACATTATCATGGAAGACTATGTTGATGATCTACTAGGGAATTCAAAGACTAGAGAAGATCACCCTAGGGTGTTGATATAGATCTTTGAGTAGTTGGAACATTATAATCTGCGCTTAAATCCTAAGAAGTGTGTATTTTGTGTCACATCTGAAAAACTACTGGGATTCATTATGTCAAGAAGGGGTATCAAGGTTGATCTAGGAAAAGTTAAGGCTATAATGGAAATGCCCCCACCTAGGAAATTAAAAAAATTAACAAGACCACAAGGGAAACTATAGTCTATCAGGCGATTCATCACCCAAATTTCCAACAAATATAAGTCATTTACTCACCTCTTGCACAAGGATAAGATCAAGAAGTATCTCACCAACCCATCAATATTAATGCCTCCCATTCCTAGCAAGCCATTACTACTATATATCTTTGCCACTTTAGTTGCACTGGGGGCATTGTTGGCCCAACATGATGAGTCTTCCAAGGAATGAGCCATCTACTACATTAGTTGTACACTTGTGGGATATGAGCTTAACTATTCCCCCATGGAGAAGGCTTGCTTGGTAGTTGTTTTTAGTTCATAGAAGCTATGTCACTATATGCTCAACCATCCAATCAAGCTAATATCCAAGGTTGACCCACTTAAATATTTTTTATCAAGAAATTCATTAACGGGTTGCACAGCCAAGTGGGTTATGCTCCTCAGTGAGTTTGATATAGAATATGTGGATTGAAAAACAATCAAAGGAAAAATCATAGCAGATTAGTTGGATGATGCTCCTCTTGTAGGTGCATATCCATTAGTGGCAGAATTTCTTGATGAATCAGTCTTCACAGTCTCAGAATCAGGTACGTGGACACTATATTTTGATGGGTCATACACTCAAAATGACATTGGTGCGTGTATCCCTTTTTTCACCCCTCAAGGTGACTATATCCCAAAATCATTCAAACTAGCATTCCCATGCACAAATAACATTACTGAATATGAAGCTTTGATCACAAGCCTTAGAATCATAGTTCAATGGAATATAGCCCATCTTCATGTTTGTGGTGATTCATAACTCATAATCAAATAGTTCAATGATGAGTTTCAAACTAAAGATGACAAGCTTCTCCCATGTAAGCACATGGTGGATGATTTCAAGAAGTACTTTACCCATATATAGTTTGAATAGGTCCCCAGATTGTAGAAAAAGGCAACCAATGCTATGGCCATGTTGCAATTGGTTCTCTCATAAACATGCCTAAAGATTGAACGGATTGTAAGTTCTTGTGGAGCAATTATTAATCCTAGTGTATGAAATTTCTGACAATGAGATAGTGTGTGACATCATAGGTCCCTAATCACCCTGGTACAATGAAATTTACACCTACCTCCATGATAGTATTCTACCACCTGAGCTAACTCAAAACCAACGAAAGTCCTTTATCCAATGTGCTTCCCACTACACTATCATAGGGGATAAACTTTATCATAGAGGGTATGATGGCATGATTCGTCAATGTCTAAGTGAATCAGAATCTCGTGTGGTGTTAAACAAAGTCCACAGTGGTGTTTGTGGGGCCCATACTAATGGGATGGCCCTTTTCACAATGGGGTCTCAATTTTATTGGAAAGATTTATCCCCCTTCATCTGATGGTCATACCTTCATAATAACTACCACTAAATGTTTCACTAAATGGGTGGAAGCAATTCCACTTTCCCAAATCACTGGCATTCAAATATCCAAATTCATCCTCTACCATATTCTCTACAGATATGGTATTCCCTCCACTATCATTACCGATAATGGAAAGCCTTTCAAGAACCAGTACATGAGGCTCCTATGTGAAACATATCACATCCACCATCATTGGTCAACCCCCTATTACCCACAAGGTAATGGAAAAGGCGAGGCAACCGAAAAGATCCTCATCAAAATCCTAAAAAAGGTTGTCAATAATATTGGTCATGATTGGCACCTCCACCTTAATCCCACCCTTTGGGCTTACTGCACCTCCATCCACACTCCTACTAGAGCCACCCCATATTCCCTTGTCTATGGCGTAGATGCCATCTTTCCAATTGAAGTTGAAATCCCATCACTCCACATTTCTCTGAAGAATTTAATCAGTGATGAAGATGCTCATGTTGCACAATTGAGTCAGCTAGAGCTCCTGGATGAGAAATGTCTCAAGGCTTATAATCATCTACAAGCTTATCAACATCACCTTAAAAGAAGCTACAATAAGAAGGTTTTTCCTCACCAATTTCAAGTTGGTGACCTAGTCTTGAAAGAGAATCAACATACCCAACAAGATCGAGAAAAGAATGGAAATTTTGAAGTAAATTGGTTGGGTCCATATGTCATTACTACAAAATATTTTTCCTGGGGCATATTAGCTTGCAGCACTGAGGGGGAACCCTTGGAAGAACCCATTAATATCATGCATCTGAAATGGTTTCATACCTAGGTTAGATGGGTTATCCTACCTAGAAAAATACCAAAAAAAGTAAAAAATCTAGAAAAATATAAAAAATTCAAAAAAGTAAAAAAAAATCCAAAAATAGTAAGAGAAATAATCTATCCTATGGTGAAAACCACCCTCAGTGGTGCCTTGGATAAGTACGTTTGGTGAAAATCTGGCAACATGCACCATTAATAAAGGGCTTAATCATTATCTACCATGCATCCCATTTTCCTATGTGTTTTCACCCAACCTCTCCTCATATCCTATCCTCATATCCATTGCATTCATCCTTCATCGACATCCTATCATCCACCACTTGGTATATCTTGATTGAGCATTGGACGGTTTAGGGTTGCTATTCTAAATCCTAAGTTTCTATCCTAAATTTGCTTTTCATCACCTATATATTTGTGTCCTGTTGTCAGTATCATGTCCTCATCTAAGGTCCTCCATCGTGTCAGTCATCATTAGGTCTTGTTTCATTTTAGTCATTTTATCAAACTACATTGCCTCTGAGCTTTCACATAGGCAAGGCTAATTAGTTGATCAGCCTTCGAGGCTTTTTTCCATCCTTTTGTGTCAGTCCCCATCATTCATCTAAGTCTTCATTGTCCTCTTTCTGCTTTTATCCATGGTCAGTCATCAGTATTTTATTGAACTACAAGGTCTTTGCACTTTCACGTAGGCAAGGCCATCAATTGATGAGCCCCCAAGACCTTAGGTTTGTCCTTAGGGTATGTCCTAGTTTTGTGTCATGTCATCAAGTATGCCTTTATCTAGCTAGTTCTTAACAACAAAATCCATTGGTATCATGAGGTTTGATCCATTTTGAGTATCCCAAGTCATGTCAATCAACTAATCTACCCTCCATCTTTGGTCTTAATAGGATGTATCCTTCCTTAAATTAGATCACATTAGTCCCACCCACCTATTGGTTTTATGGAAAATGATATTTGAAATTTGTTGTGATCTTTTGGTTCTTTTTGGATTTTTTTTTATCATTTGATTATCCTATTATACCTAGTCGGGGTCACCATGATCCATCATATCATGGTGCGCTTTGACTAGTAGACATAGGGGCATATCTTGATTCTTAGTGTGATCTTGTCTTCTTGGCTGTCTTGTGTAGAACCCACCAAGATCCTTGTGGTCTTGTGTTATGTTGGGGAATCCTTTGTGCTTGCGGTTATTCCAACATCAGGCCCAACCAAAGCCATTGTGGCTTTGGGGTGTTGGGATAGCCTTCTTTTTTATTGTGTATGTTTTATGCATTTGACACTAATTGGCCTAGGTTCTTCATAACTTGGCATGTCGTCTCCTATGCTATAGAAAAATCCAGTGCTCTTGATAAGAAAAAATGGCATTAGATTTGCATTTCATTCATTCTTCCCATTGCATTGCATTTATTCCAATCCATTTTTCCTAGTCTAAGGTCATTGGTTTTTGATTGTGCAAATGTTATTCCCCCCACCTATTCTTCCCATCAATTTCCCTATAGTTTTTGACATGTGCACTATCACCCCCATCATTATTCATTTCACTATGCATGTCCATTATCATTTAGGTTCATTCTATTGTATTGCATTATCAATTTTTATTAATCTCATCGCCCATTTCATTTTTATCCCATTAGGTTGCATTAATCATGTTGTTATCCTTCATAATTATTTCATTGTTCATTGCATTAATCCATTCCATTATCATTTTATTCCATTGCATTCTCATTTTCATTATCATCTTAAGTTGTTTAGATTAATACAAATTTGTTATTCTAACCATCTTAAATCCATTGCATTTTCATTGCATTATCATTTTAAGTTGTTTAGATTAATATAGATTTGTTATTCTAAGTATCTTAAATCCACTTTATTATCATTGCATTTTCATTATCATTTTAAGTTGTTTAGATTAATATAGATTTTTTATTCTAAGCATATTAAATCATTTTCATTATCGTTGCATTTTCATTGCATTATCATTTTAAGTTGTTTAGATTAATATATATATTTTATTCTAAGCATCTTAAATCCATTTTATTATCATTTCATTTCATTACATTGACACTCACATTGCCATGTTAAGTTGTTTATATTTTCTATTCTAAGCATATTAATTCATTGTATTAGGTTCATTTTGTTACATGTATCTTGTCACATTACATTCATATAGTAATCCATCCATCACATTATGCAATGCCATTTATAGTCCATACATCATTCATAATAAGTACATCATCAATAAACACATCATATTCCATATGCATGTATCATAAATCATAATCACATTGCCACCTGCATCACAAATCATTAGTGTCATATCCATGTCATACATCATAAAATAATAAATCATACATCATCACATCATACATCACAAAGTGTTAGGCATCCTACATCTCATCCATATCATACATGTAATCATAAATGCATTAACCATCATCATCACATGCATACATCATAATCGTAATCACATACATATGCATAATAAACATCCACAACATCACATAGGAATCATGCATAAAGCATTTCCAACATCTATCATATCATATATATATCAAAAAAATATAGTGTCCATCAAAAGTCCATAATAAAAGTCCATCGTCCATCATAAATTCCACAAAAGTCTATAACAAAAGTCCAATTTCCATCATAAAGTCCATATAGATTCCATCAAATAAAATTACACGTGTAGAGGAGTCATCATATACAAATACATATACGTACATCTGACACATCATGGTGTCCTAAATCAATAAAGAATAAAGAATAAATGAATCTATCACACCAATCTGTACACAAAAATCTATATGTCATCTCTACATGTATATGCAATATCTGTCATGCATCTGTCCAAAACTGGTGATCCTGTACCTATCTCTATCATCTATCCTTCTGTCAATCTAACCACTACTCCCCACATCTAATCGTTGGAGAGAGTTTGCTCTGGGTCCTCAGCCGTGAGGTGGGGTCTCTCTGTAGTCATTGTAACCATGGATATGAGTCTGTCCTAAGCAAGAGGGAGCTAGTATCTATGGAGCTGATCACACAAATGGTAGTACCCTTTGTGCTGGATTGGGCACGGTAGAGAAATAGGCTCCCATCCAGTACCCGATCTCGGTCCTCACCTTGGCCTCCCTGTCTGCCTATGCTCGCAACCAATATCTCGCCATCCTATAGCTATCACATTGATGATGCATCCTTTGCCTCTCCATCTCCTAGGCATCCTATGCTAATCACATCGATGCCAGTTGCGCCTCTCCCTAGGATGCCCTCCTGACCGCCTCATTCATCTTGGC
>VDFB02205963.1:0-31696 GCA_007258455.2 Sequoia sempervirens
ATGTATTCTCATGCATATAATAAAGTGTGTTACAGTGTCTGGGTGTCATCTTCTTATTGGGAAGTGTGTGCATCATTTTTCAATTGTCTTTTCATTAGGTTTGGTTGAACTAGTGTTTACACTTCATTCAAAGAATACAATTTGATTGAGGAAGTGTGTACAAGATCCAAGAAAATAATTTTATTGACTCTTATTCCCTTTCACCATAGGAATTTTGAATTTCTAACCTAATTTGAATTTATGAAATGATGTTTTGTGGCCGACCTTGGTAAGTGTCTCTAAGGTTGAGAATAGTATAAAAGCAAGTTGAATTGTGAAGAGTTAATGAGAGTGTGATGCAAAGTGACGAAAGTGTGCCACAAATCATAAGAGAAGAAGTGTGTGTGAGTGATTTGTGATAACAGTTTTTCAATGTGTTGAAGGTTTTTGTAATCCTACAAATGTGCTTTAATTGCAATGGTGGATCTTTTGTTCTCTTTTGTATCTGTAGGTAGTGAGCCTCTCTTTTGGACAGTGAGTCCTTTGTAGGCAATGAGCCTTTGTACTTGGATAGTGAGTCCTCTTTTGGACAATGAGTCCTCTTTTGGGAAATGAGCCCTTGGCAGTGAGCCTTTGCATTTAGTTTTATAATATTTATATTGTGAGTTAACCCTCACCATGGTTTTTCCATTATTGGGTTTTCCATGTAAAAAAATGGTGTTCATTGTGTTGATTTACTTTTTGTTATCTAATTTTCATGCTATATTTAATGACAAAATAATGTGGTTGAAGATTTGATGACTAATAAAGTTTTAAGTTTGAATTTTTGTGACAACTAATTCACCCCCCCTCTCAGTTGTCTTGGACCTATTTATCATTTACTACTTTGCCCTCATCCTCTAAATCACCATCAATTTCCCCATCATCCCTATCATCCCCACAACCTAGAAGATGTCTCATGTTTCCAACTGAATGATGCATATGAAAGCCATGAGAAATTTGTTCCCCCATCTATGACTACTCGTAGGTTAGTTTGGTGCCTACATTGTTGGCATTTAATATTGGTGGTACACCATCGATGGTGAGATGACAACTATCTCTAGGTTGAGAGGTACTTTGTAATGACTATAGATACCTAGGTTATGACCTAGGTGGAACCTGAACTTGCCCAAATTGTCATATAAAACAATCATAATAAGGCCTCACTATATAGTTGTCACCCCAGTACAAACTGATCTTACTGCATCCTAACTATCTAGTGTGTGACATCTTCCCACTGGGGTACCATGAGGTATGGTCTCCATAGTATATCATCATCCTCCAAATAGTTGAATATGACCCTCCAATATAATAGATCTCCATCCTTCCATGATCATCGTAGAGGATAATTGAAGGCTCATGGATAACCCATGGCCACAACTATCGAATAACCTATTGGTCTGGTACATGTGATATGTTTGAAGCACTACACCTACAAGAGTGCATAATGTACTATATTCTCTAGCTCCTAGTAGATGAAGAACCCTAGATCAAAATATAAGTGTGCTAGCATGTTGTGACCCCATGAATACATGGTTTTATGTTGCTCCATATCTCATATAATTTGAACTAGCCCTCCATCCAATTGTGTGCCTCATCCATTAGGAACTAGCACTAGTGTCATGGTAATGATCAAGATGCGCTTCAATAATGGTGACCATGCATACAATAGCCATCTTAGCTTGACGCAAGGTCTGACAATTTCCTCCCAGATGGGATAGCCCAGGGAGTACTCAATATCCTCTTGCATCTCCTCATATGACTGCTCCTCTACTAAATGGATGATCTTGCTACAAATAGGTAGCTGCAAGATACGATGAATGTCCTCCAGAGTAATAGTCATCTCTCATGTCAAGAGGTGAAAGGTGCACGTATTCAGGTCCCACCTCTCTACTAGTGCCATAAGAATGGCATCGTGATACCTCATAGGTGGCATGAGTTATACCCAAAATAATCATCTCATGCAAAATATCAATCTCCTCTAAAAGCTAGGTGATCTACTCTCGAAGGTGAAAAAATTGTATGCCTCCTAGACATTAGCAGGCTCGGGGAGGGACCTAAAAGAATAAAAAGTAAAAGAAATTATCACTAAAATTCCTAAATATGTGCATTAAATAATTAAAATTACATTAAAGTTTCTCTAGGACATTTTGTGACTAACTTGGACATTTGGGCCATTTTTGGACAGGGGGTACTAGACACTTTAGGCATTTTTGGACACTTTGCGACAAAAGAGGATGCTTTGTAACTTTTTTCTAGGGTCCTAAAAAATTATAGAAGTGCATAAAAAGGACTATAAATACATAATTGTGAAGATAAATCATATTATAATCCACTCACCATATGTTGGAGCTCGCCTCGTGCCCCCTCGTCACATAAAATCTCTAGTCTCGGAAGCCTAGATATGCTCGTCTGCTCGACATCTTCAATCACTCTACACCAAGGTAAATTTTCAAAAGGTAAATGTAAAAATGATTATCAAAACATAACCTTTCATTAAAAATATACTAAGCATTTTTTATTTTATATCTTTACTAGTACCTTTTTCATTTAAATTAACATAATGGGGGCTAGTGAACTCTATTTTTGATATCGTTTGTTGCGTTGAATTCATAATTTTGTCCCTGATCTAATAAAATATCTATCAATATGTGGTGTTGTACTTCAAATACTCTATGATAGAACCAAATAAATTTGATGAGGTTACATGGATACTTTAATTCCACCTCCATGAAGCAAGTGGAATCTGTAGGGGCATACATCTACCCTAGAATTCAATTCTCTATAGAAGTTTGATAAAAGGATTTTTGAACAACTAATGAATTGGTGTTGTAGGATGCAGTTCATAAAATTTTGGTTTTGTGGATAACTACATTGGGGGTTTAATTCTCCCTACTTATGAATGAATCCATATGAGTGTCCTTTTTATAAAGATTTTGTTCTAGTTCCTTTATCTTGCATATGCATGTAGTGTCATATGGCCGCTAAAGTGGGGGCTAAATGTAGTGTAGAGAATTGTACGCCTTTCTAAGTGAGTAGAATTTCACACTTAATTTGTACCTATTTAGTGACCTTGCATTTATGTATTTTTAAACCTCATTAATAGGCCCCTAATACCCTTTATTATGCATCCCAAGTCCTATTTTAATTTCAAATTTTCCCAAACATATAACTTGCGTTGAATAAATGTCATTGATTCATTTAATTCCTTGACATAATCTAAGTCCTAAACTTTTAGGTTAGGAGGTCCATTCACCCATTGGTGAATGGGTCCCCTTTAAGTTCCTAAACTAAAATTAAAATATGTTTTTTATAGCATTCCAAGGTCCTAGATTCAAATTTTAAGTGTCGTCCATTGGGATTAATAAATTAAAAACTAGAAAGGAAGCCTATTAAACTAGGTCTTTCAATCATTTTTCACTAAACAAGAGAGAGATTCACATGATATTACAATGGTTTACACTCAAGATCTAGGAGAAATCAATTGAGCATTCAATGTTGAAGTCTTGGAGCAACATTCTATTTTTTTTTTTTGCAGGTCTTCAAGCACATTTTGCCAACAAGATTAAGCATTGTCAAATATGGATAATAGATGCCTATGGAGGATCATGATGGATTCTAGGTTTTGGGAGATGCACCAAGCCATTCAACCAAGCCTAATGGCTCATTTCCTAAGTGGTTCCATCTTCTATTATCAAATTCTTCTTTCTACATAAAATAAGGTATCATTAGATTTGTGATCTATTAGGGTGATTTTACATCTCCTAAAGTAGGATTTCATCATTGTTCATGTTTCACTTAGGGATATTATTCTAACACACTTAAATAAGGTTTATTTTCATTTTAAATTTTAAAAAAATTAGAAAAATTTAAGATTAGGGATTGCACACAATTTAATATTTTAGATCTATACTTTTCATCAAGGTTTAATTATCAAACTTCGGGTTTGAATGAGGCAAACCCCTATCCACCCCAAAACAACAATTTTATTTTGTAGATTTACCATAGGTACAAATTTATGAGCACAAATTGAGAAGTGCAAGAAAGAAGTATAGACACAAGACTCAAATCTTAGTTTTTGATAAATTCTAGAAAGGGAGAATTGGACCCATTCGGCCATGGGCAAATGAGTCCCTAAAAACCTCTCGAAACAAGCTTTTTATGACAGGTGCACACTTTCTAGACCTTCTCAAATATTCCAGAACTATGATGTTTCTTATAGTTTTATGCTTCAACTAAAATATCTAAGTGTTAGCTTGCATAATTGTGGTGATTTACTATTTTTTAGTTTTTCTCCCAAAAGTGATGTTTACACTAATACCCCTATCCTCAATCATATGGAAATTAGAAGATTCCCCCATTGTGTTGAATCACCCAAGGGTTGTATCTCATCTCTTTGTGTGGATCTCAATTCCTAATGGAAATAGGAAGATAGGTTCATCATACCCCCATTTTCCCCATTTCAAATTGAGTAAAACCTATTTTTCTATGTTTTAGTGATACAAATATAAATGGAAAATTTAGAACAAAAACATGATATCAAAATAAAATGATAATGCAATGAGAAAGGATATAGTTACACTCCCTTTAGCGAGATAGTGAATCTGAAAGGAGAGTATGCAACACCTAAAATGTGTTAAGAGAATCAAAGTGTTGGTGTAGAGAACCAAATGCAAGAAAGTGATAAAGAAAATTGTAGGAGAGCAAGAACGCTTGAGAATAAGAGAGTGGTCAAGAGAGTGAATGAATGATAGAATATGAGGTTTTAATGGAGAAAAGGCATGCAAAAGGGCATTTTTAGTGCATCTACAAGTTGTAGGAATGTTACAATTCGTGGGCAGGCAATAAATGTAACACCTCAACGACTATGTAGGTAGGAATCTTTCAAGGATGATCACGTGACACACATACATTTGTGTATCGCACTATCATCAACAACAAAAAATACATTAAACAACAAAAAATTAAAGGTTTAATGACAAGATTAAGTTTAGGTGAAGGGGACATTCCATTATCAAATTTAATTTTAAGCTAAAATGGAGGTTTATGTAATAAAATATTGCATAGGGTGCAATTGTTGACATTACATTTTTCCTCCACTTTAGTGAGCATATGTATTCTAATATATGTCAGCTACAATAGAAAGAAATAGGTTGATGAGAATATAACCAAGATGAAGAGGACATAGGTCTTTGATCTGGTACATTCAATTGATAAGTTGAGATAGGACACACAGAGGACACAGGTCTTCTATTTTGCAAATTTGATTGCAATCTCACCACAAACATGTTAGTTGTAGAAAAAAACATTAGGAAAAAAGGAGAAAAATAGAAATGGAAAAATTTGATTAGATAAAAGATGACACTAATAGTTATGGCTAGCAAGTTGTGCTATACTAGAGATAATATGACAAGCAGATATAAAGATGCATGATAGAAACAAACCCAACTAGGAGTAGAACCCCTATAAAAAAAAGACAAGACATATCTAGTTAGGTTGCCCCCAATCTAGACATCAATATTTTTAAGACATGTTATTTTGAAAAATGATAATAAAATAATAAGACACAATAGCCACCCCTTAGAATGATGTGTGCTACACAAAGGAGAACAAGTCATTCTAAGGAGAAGAAAATATAGAGAGGTGATGTGTCATGACATACATGGTGAGATGGATTCATGTAATTTATCATGCAAGGTATAACACATAATCCACAACATTAAGAAAAAGAAAGGATGAAGAAATCAAGATCACATGGGGATCTAATTATTAGAGGTTAGAACTAATCATAAAAGTAGATAAATAAATAGTATAATATGTACAAACTGTTATCACTCCCCAAATATATTGGAATGGGAAGAAAAGCACATGAAGACAAAAAAAATAGGTTAACATGGAAGAGGCCTTAATTATGTGATGCTTTGCATCATCCTCATCATGAAAAGCATGTTTTAAAAATAAAAAATGATGAAACAAATAGAAGAAGTTTTTACGATAGATTCTCTCTCCTATATCCAAGTACCTACAAGGGTATTAAGGATCCTCTAGGAAAGAGCACAAACACTAACATAAAAGCACAAGGGAACATACAAAAATGTACAAACCTAATCTAAAGATAGTAAAAAGCTATTGCTCTAGTCTGAAACCTCTAACAAGTTGTCTTGCTCCCAATCTAGATCATCATAAGGGGAGGGAAGATGATCCTATAGGGGAGGGATAGCAAGGGAAATACCAACCATCTCATCTATAGCAAGGGATAAGTAGGATCCCCCCTCAAGGTCTCCATCTACAAGCTCATGCGAGGTTAACGTCATTGATCTAGCAAAGATAGATGAACAATTTAGGATGTCCTCCAAGGAGTCAAACATACACTTCTTTGGAGTGAAATTATGTGATTGAGAAGAAGGATGAGAGACCAATGAGTCATTGCTGACCTTAAGAAGAGGGGCAGTGAAAAATTATGGGGAAGGAGGTGATGCATCCATTACAAGGATGGTGTAGGAAAAAGTAGAACAAGATGCATAAGACAAAGAATATAGTTTGTTCAACCATCATGCAGGATGAGGTCATGCTCTAACTTGCACTTCACCAAAGGATGTGAAATCCTCACATCTAAAGAAGAAGAAGCAAGAGAAGGAGGAGCCATGGTTGTCACAACCTTTGTATGAGGCATTCCAATGAGCTAAGGGAAAGAAGGAATATTTGGTAAATAGGTGATCAAGGTAGGCTCTGAGGAAGGAGTGATGAACACTTGCACCCACTTATGGTGAGGTTCATAAAGGTCCATCAAGGAAGCTGAAAGAAAGATAAAGGTGATGGGAATGGAAGTGAAAACAAATAAAAGAATGGAGACAAGAGAAGAATTAGATGTAGAATCATAAGGCTCCCCCTTAGTCTTTTGTGAGGCCTTGTGTTCCCAGGCCAATGACTATCAGTGACATTTGCGCTCATGCACAAGTCAATTAGGATGACTATGGGCATGAGGAATAGTAGGCTAAGAAGATTTTAGGGGATCTTGTTTGAGCAAAGGAGTAGTCTCCATGGTCATTTTTGGCTAAAGAGGAGGCTCCTAAGGAGGGACAGGGGGAGGAGTAGAGACATTAATAAGGGTCTTAGTGATGGGCTCCTTTCCTTGTACTACTTTTGGAGCAGGTGAAAGAATAGGAGAAGGCCTTAGAGGTCAAGATGTTTGAACAAAGAAATACTGACTCTAGGTATATGCTTCCCCTTACCATATAGAGTGGATCAAGGGATAGTGGGTAAAATCAGGAGTTGGAAGGCTTGTAGCTAATACTTCCAAAACATGGGCACATTTCCCTTTCCTATGTTAGGAATAGTAGAAGGAATTGAGGAAACCATTGGAGGTTGTGAAGTCATAGTAGAAGAAGAAGGTTTATGGTGGGAGCATGTTTGTCCTTAGCCTTTAAGGAGGAAGGTGAAGAGCAAAATCCATGTTGTTTTGTGCACATAGAGGCCTTCATGGAAATCACATGAGAAGAGGGTGAGAAAACAACATTAGGGGCTTAGAATCTCGTATTGTACCTATAATAGACTTTGTAGAATAAGTCTCCATGGGGTGGTAGAGGTCCAATATGGGTGGTAAAAAATGATCTAGGGAGAAGCCCCCATGTGACACAAGTGGTTTATATCTAGTATCTTGAATAGTGTGCATTGTGTTGGACCATGAAGAAATTTTAGAAATTTGTGGACAACTGAAGCAACCACATTGATGGAGACTAGCCATGGAATTCCTAGTCTTAACCTGAACATGTCAAATTTAGGTATCACAACAAATGAGACTATAGAGAAGGAGGGTTCACTACTCCCAAGTCTCTAAGACATAAAAGAGTCTAAAGGGAGTGAACTCCCTAAAATACCTTAGACTACCTAATATGTTAAAAAGGAACAAAGCTCAAATGATGGGGTAAAAAGGCAAGAGTTCTAGAATCAAGAAGAGTAGGTCACAAAGGTTTTCTAGACACAATAACAAGTTCTTGGAGAAAGGATGGAATTGTGGCACACAAATAGAAACACGATGTGTTGGAATCTTAGAGGTGTGTTGGAATCTTGTATGGACTAAAAATTGAGAATGTAACAAAAAATAGCAAAGTGACTACTTCTACTTTGACTACTAAGAACTCTTAGAATGTGGGAAAATAATAGACTATAATAGAGAGTAAAATATAATAAACGTAGAAGTGAAATATAAATGATAAATCAAGAGAATAAGAGATACTAAATTCTCACAATAGACTAAGCAATGAAGCCTCCAACAAATGAATATGTTTGACACTTGCAAACATAAGACCGAGGAAAATTGTTGGGGCTGTTTAGGGGCTTTCCTCAATAAAATCCCTATTTCAGTATTCCCACCTCCACAAATATTTAGATATATAGATAAAGAAAATAATAGAAACTAAAATAGATATAAATAAATGAGATAGATAAATTCATATAGACAAGGGATGTGAGAAATCCCAAGATGCTCAAAGACACAAGATAAGAGAGATATCACTTGCAAGGCTTGAGGAATCCAAAGGGAGAGAGAGAGAGAAAGATAGTTGTGAGAGTCAAGAGAGTAGTATAGAGCATTGCAAGAACATGAAATTGTTGTAGCAAGTTGTAGAGAGCTATGCAATAAAGAGAGCAAGATAAAGAGAAGAGAGAAATGACCAAGAGAGACCTAGAAAGATCAAGAAGACCAAATGATTTAGAAAGATAAATTTTAAAGAGAGAAGAGGAGATAAAATAAGGTTCTCAAGCTATTACAAGGTGTCCTAAGCTATTACCATTGACAAAGGTAAGTGAAAAGTGGAAAGGTACTAAAAAATGATAGTTGGAATGTCGAAATGTCACAAGATGCTAGCACAATGCATGGATGTTTGTGCAACACACTAGTGTCCAAAAAAATCACACCACAAAACAATGGGAACGAGGAAAAGGCTAATGTAGTGTCTCAAATGAGCCTACACAAATACTAAGGGATTGGACACTAAATTGGATGTGAAAATGTAGGTGAAATTCAAAGGGGTGCAGTTTTATGACATTATAGAGACATTAACAAATTTAGGCCCAACAAGGAAAAATAAATAAATTAAACCAATAGGAGGTAAAAAAAATCCATCATGAGTATAGATGGTCATCTTCGACTCCTCATACTACTCCTTATGTTGATTATTGATAAATAGGGTCTCCTCCATAATGTTATTACCATAACACTAGTTACGATGTTTCTGTTAAATTGAGTTGGGACGTATATCGTAAAAGGTTTCCTATTAAGAGGAAGTTCATGTGGTGTGAAGGTTATATCGAGAATTTTTCCACATGAACTAAAGGAAGAATAGAAGTGAATGAGGTCCCATGTTCATTTACTCAGAAGGGCTGGGATCAAAAGATGAAGAAGCAATTGTTATCAAATTAACAAAGTGGGAAGGAAAGGGATATGTGTATATCTATAGTTGGTTGTTAGGCTTGGCTAAAAATATATTATTTGAATTTTATTTCTTACCATTTAGTTGGATGGTACCACTACCTATGTGGTCTTGAATGACATGTATAAGAAGCACACAACATTTGATATAATGATCAAGGACCTGGTGGTATTGAAAAAACTTTTATGCATCATACTAGTTCGGATAAGGTTTTGACAATAGTCTTATTTTGGGGAGAGCAATTAAGCCATATTATAATATCTTCTAAAGAACATTGGGTAGGACTCAGATAGTTTTGTGAAAATTCTATTTCATCCTACATAGTTATTTTTGGCAGGAATGGAAATCACATTCACTACTATATTTTTTTAGGCTCCCCAAAAGTAGAGATGACAAATTGATTATCAGGATGAGAGGATGAGGAGGGACCCTCATAGTGCATCATAATTTTCTAGTATTCTCTTAATGCAACACAAAAAATGAGCGAAGGGAGGGTATTTCATTAGGAGAAATTTTTCTCTCAATGCCAACAATAGGTTTTCGATGTACACACATTGTACATTAGAATCTAACATGGCATAAGAGATTTGGGAGAACAAGGATTGATATCAAGCAATGAAATTAGTTACCTTTTCATGAGTCCCCTACTTACAATGAATGTGATTAGTAAAAGTGATCTCCAACCTGATGTTCACCTAGAACTATTGTAAGAACCAATTAACCAATTGATTGAAGGGGAAGATGGAGTTATCAATAACTGGATAGTACCACTCCAACGTAGCATCCTTGAGGGATTGTAGGAATAATTTTGCTAAAAAAGCATCTATAGTCATAGAAGAAGTATCCCTTCTACTTTTCTGGCTTGTTTAGGCCCTCCTTTTGAGTTAGGCTTAATGTTGTACCTTGATTTAGTGTTGCAATGTGGTTGACACATTCACATTAAGTCTTGGGCACTTGTGAATTAATGAATTTAAATGGTACCTTGCTAAAGTGTTTTGAAGAATTGTAACACATTTTCACACTTTTCTAACATTTTATCAATTAACTAAACCTAATGAACCTCTTTTTAATCAAAATAAACCTTAATCTTGCCTTATTTAAAGTGTCATTAAGTTTTGTAACACACTCACACTTTTCTAGGTTTTTCATTAATAATTGGGATTTCTTGTGCTTTAATTGGCCCTATTTTACATCCACAAGCCCCATTTATTGCATCTTTTTGAGGATAATCCTGACAAATCATTAGCCAATCATAATTCAGGTGTTTTTGGCTGTATGTGGCCTAGATTTAGTGATCTAGGACACATTCACCACCTTGGGAAAATGGTCCCACCTAGATCTTTTGGTCCCAAACCTAATTTCACACATTTCTAATCTTTTTTAAAAATGGTCCCAAAATATTAAGCCTTGTGGGACTCATTCATCACCTTGGGTGAAATGAGTCCCTTGTGGCCCAAAATACAAATTAATTCAGATTTTTGGTAGGATTTTATTCTCCTAGATCTGATGTTGGCTTGTACTATTGTAATTTCGGGAATTCTTGCATAATTGAGTAATACAAGGTTCTTTCACTCATTTTCTCCTAACAAGCATTCAAGTGATTTAAGAATTTTGTGAGAGCATCCATATAGCATAATTGAGTTCACAAGAGCATTCAAGTGTCTTCAAGAACAAATTATCAAGCATTCTAGAGCATTCTTCAAGCATCAATCATCAAGTCAAGGATTTCATGCATCATGTTTGTTATTGTGCTAACAATTGTGATGTAGGGTTTTGTGATTCAAGCAAGTGTTACATTCAAGATCTACCTTTTTCAAGCAAGAGTCAAGGTCTACATCCATTGGATCCATCTCAAGCATAATTTCAACACTTTATTGCAAGGGTTTGGTGAGTTGCAACATTGTCATTTGTTCATTCATGATTCTCTATTCTTATTTGATTTCATTTCAAGGATTGATTTCCAAAATGAGGTTTGACCAAGGAAAACCCCTATCCACTAACCCAACAAAATTTTCTCCTCTCCTTTGTCTATGATTTGGAGGTCTAGGTTGTAGATTTCCTAAGGAGAAATATTGGATCTAAAAAATTTCAAGAGTTCAAAGTTGTCAAAGTTGTCATGAAGCCTTGGAGAACATTGTAGACGACCTACAGGTTGCAAATTAGGGATTCAGATCTGGAAATCAATCAAGAAGGACAGAGCAAACATAGAATATTAGGATCATACTTTGAAGCTTTAAAAAATCCTATTACTAATTCAAAACTTTTGGTGAATGAGTCCCATTTCCATCCAAAATTAAGATTTTTGTAGATTCGGATACCCATTTGGCAGATTCTTGTTCCCACACAGAAACCCAATTTTTGGACTGATTCACCCATCTTGGAAAATGATTCCCAATCAACATTAAAGTTAGATTTTCTAGTGTTCTATACCTCCTTCCAATCATTTCTAGATTTCCAGGTGCACACCTTCCTTTCTGTAATTTTCTGTGTTGTTTCATTCACTTTTCTAGGTCATTTAGTGTTACTTTGCATTCAATCAGGGTTTAGTGTTCCATCTTGCATTTCATTATCTTTTCCAATTCTAAAGTTGGTGGTGAACCCTTTATTAGTCTACTTTTAGCCCCTAGGACAACCCTATTGCAAGATCTATTTCTCTTTTGCATTGATATCTCTAGGGTTATCCTTGAATGGAATAGCTTTGAGATCTCTAGTTTACAATTTTTGGCCAAATTGGATACTGAACTGATTTTTTCTAACTAAATTTTCACTTTCAGGAACCTATAGCGGCTAAACCGTGAGGAATTTGAAGATGATGAAACTAGTGATTTGTGACATTTTTGTAGATTCTAACATATTTTTCAAAAAAATTTTGGAATTAGACTTCACTTTTTCCATCTCCTTTGAAAACAAGCTTTAGTAAACACCATTTTTAAGGAGTGATGCTCACCAGATACAACATAAATTTTTCAATGAAAGATATATATATTTTTTTAATTTAGATTCACAGAATCACGACATCTAGTGCTTCATTTGGTTTCATTGTTTTAATGAATATTTTTCCCTTAATCAAGTTTTAAAGTCAAACCAATTACAATTCAGACATAGGCAAACCATATAACACAACTTTTTTTGTATGTAACGCAATTCAATTTTTTTTTTTTATTGGATCAAGGACTTCAATATTTAGTAACAACATTTTTCAAAATTTTATTTGATAATCTACTATTTTTCCACATGTGTAGAACAAAGAGCTTGATTTTTGGTGAAAAACCTACATCCACAGAAATAAAAATAATAATAATTAAATTAAATTTATTTAAAATTATACTTTTGGGAAGCTTATAATAAGGTCTACATACTCACAATTTTTTTTTTAAATGAATTCATTTGATCCTTCAAAAGATAAATCAATTTTTTTTTTTAATTAGCATTTTGATGGGTGTAAAGAAGACTCTATTATATGTATGGTTTAAAACTAGAGGGGTTCTATCCAAGGGGGGTTTGATCTAAGGTGGTTTGATCAAACCCTAGATTCAATTGGAATCCTTTAAATAGAACTTTTCAAGGCTTAAATCATTATATTTTCTAAAAATATGTGATTTCAACAAAAATCAAGATCTCCGAGAAAGTGTAAACTAGTATTGTGGGATCACCCAACACTTAATAATAATCAATCATTTTCACTCCCATTTTTAGAGGTTCAAAAATCAATAATAATAATAGTAATACTATAGTGAGATGAAGTTCAAGACTCATGTCATCCCATGATAAAAAAATCGTTGTAGATCTTGGATTGTCTAGATCTTCCACTCCTAATATTGACACTAGTACACTAGGAATAGACCCTATCTTTAACAACTCTTTTTCTTCAAGTAGTATGCATATTGAACCAAGGATTGATGATATTTCATAAGAAAACATAATTCACATTTATGAAGGCTTAGAAAACTTACAACATCAAGTGAAAAATGACAACACTTCAACTAATGCAATCCCTACCATAGACAACATTTAGATCACATGCTTAAAACTAAAGAAGGGCTTGACCTTGTGAAAAACATAGTTGAGATCTTTGGGAAAAACCTCCCCTCAAACACTAGTTGTCCTTGACCTACAAGCAATGTCACAAGCCAAGGAGGAATTCAAATTCCTCCTCACACAAAAATTGCCTCAATTCCCACTTATACCAACCCTCAAGTCACAACAACAGTGCAACCAACTAATAATGTGATTCCTTCCTTGGGAATTTCTGCTAGCATCCTTAGTTCTTTATTGGCATCACATGTCATATCTCCTACCACTTTACCACCTATAAGAATTCCATTCACTTTTCCTTTAAACACATACACTCCCTCACCTCTTTCACTCTCGAACGTCATAACACAAGCAATGATCCTCTCATAAACCAACTTTTCCAAACTGTTTCATCCATTCAAAAACAAGTTTCCACCATCAATCAAAATCAAAATGGCCTACCCACATATTATGTCAAAAGGAGTCCATTTTCCTTGGAGATATTGTGAACATCGATGCCACAAGATATAGACGTGCCTAGATTTGAGAAGTATGGAGGAAATGGAGATCCTTGTAACCATGTTAATGCTTACACTACCTTGTGTAGTGACTTTTTACTTAATGATACACTTTTGGCTAATCTTTTTCCCATATCCTTGAAGGATATTGCCTTGGATTGGTTTTCCTCTTTACCAAACAACTCAATTTGTTCATTCAGTGAAATTTTTGAGGCATTTGTTAACTATTTACAAGTTCATATGACTCCTACAATGGCATTTGCTGATTTGATGAGATGCAAGAAAAAATAAGAAGAAAAGATAACTGACTTTATCTCATGCTACCAATTGCTTTATTCCCAAATTGATGTCAAGGTCCCTGATCCTCACCTTCAAATATGTTCATAGAAAATTTGCAAAGAAAGATTCAAGACAAGCTCACCATGATGAAATTCCCATCCTTTGTGCACTTGTGTACTGCCCTCCATGATTATCATAATTTAGTTAGTAGTTGAGATACAAAGTCCACTTCTAGCTGAACTGAGAAATCCAATCCCGCAAACCAAAAAATTCCCAACCATTTAGAAAATAGAACAAAGGGTTCCTTCAATTCAATCCCCCTCAACAAAAAAATCACAATTCAAATAACCAAGTACCTATCGTTAAAGCCGCAATACCCTTTAGATATGGGGACCTGAAAAGACAATTCACTCACTTATGTGCTACCCTTCATAACACAATGTCCCAAATTTTAGAACAACAAATGATTACCTTGGCTCTCATCAAAACACCTAATCCTAATAAGAATTTACCCTTGAGCTTTAGATTAAATTCTTATTGCCATTACCACTAACAAAATGGACATGATACAAAACATTGCAAGCATCTTAAACATCTTGTGCAAGATCTCATTTATTCTGGTTTTCTTTTCATTGGAGGTATTAGTGATCAAGGAAATAAGTTTGTTGACCCTCCTAACCAAAACTTGCAAATTTTCACCAACCCCATGCCAAAACATAGTATTTCAATTGTCAAAGCAAGCAAAACTACAAAGAATGATGTGATAAATGATGATATAGATGATGATAACAATGATTCTATTCAACATGATTCTGTCAATAATGATCTTATGGATGAAATGGTAGGACTGATAGATATCATTCCTCATAAGGGTTGAACTAAGAATCCTCTTGACATTGCTTTCTCCTCTAAGGATATACTTAAACATGCACTCGATGGTCCTCTTTACATAGCCGGCCATATGTATGACAAGCCCACTAATGGGATACTAATAGATCCTGCCTATGGAGAGAATGTGATCACCAAGGAATTCTTACTTTTGTATGAACTCTATCAAGACACACAATGGTTTTACTTGCCCTATGATGGGATCGATCACTCTTCCTTTACAAATAGGACCAAAAACACTAAATGTATCATCCCTCAGCCATCCCGCCTATGGAAGAATGTGATCACCAAAGGGAATTCTTACTTTTGTATGAACTCTATCCAAGGACACACAATGGTTTTACTTGCTTGCCCTATGATGGGATCGATCACTCTTCCTTTACAAATAGGACCAAAAACACTAGATGTATCATCCTCCATCATCCCACAGTCGAACTAATTTCATGTGAAGCTAGGTTATCCATGGCTTCGCTCTATGAAATTTTTCCCTTCGATTGTGCATAAATGTTTAAAGTTTCCCTTTGAAAATGAGAGTATTCATTTCCCACCATGAGTAGCTTTAACCCTTTGTCCACAGGTAAGAGCTTTTCTTTAAACTTCTTTTTTGAAGCCAAGCCTATGAAACCCTATAAAACCATGAGAAGAATTATTTTTCTTGTCTTATCAAAAGTTTAAGGCAAAGAAGATAGCAAGACTATCCCTCAAAAATATATCCCCACCCACTACTGATCCTACCATCCTAGACAAAACCATGATTGATCCTAAATAAACTTCATACAACCAAGAGCAACTTAAGACATAACCTTCACCTTAGTCCTACAAAAGACCAAGAGACAATGAAAAAAATCCCATCACACCGCCTAGAATAAAATAGGTGTACAAAGTCAATGAGAAAGTGGTTGAACAACCTCCTGTGGTTCCTTTTATTCCCCCCCTTAGGGAAGAAAATAAATCTATGGTTGATCAACCCACTCCTACAAAAATGCAACTTGAAAAAAAAATAAAAGAAATAGAGATGTTAGAGAGCATAGGCGTAGACATCATGCCCTTACGTGTAGGCTACATGAAGAAATAAACAAAGAAAATCAAGATCCAAACTTGAATGAAACAATGCATGATGAATCTACCCCCACCATGAAGCAAAATAATCCAATACAGCAACCACAACAAGAATCAAAATCTTCCATGGACATTATCATTAAACCCCCTATTGTGATTAACTTAGATTACGATGATGATGTTGCTAAAATTGATGAGGAGGTGCATAATGAAATGAATACATTTTTTTCCTCTTTCATGAGTTTACATGACAATTCTCCTTGGAAGAGTGTTGAACCTAGTGATGGTCCTAGTTCATCACTTGCTATCATCCCTTTGGCTAGTTATTCACCCTTAATAAATGATGAACAAGATTTGGATGTAGACAAGTTGCTAGATGGTTGACTTGCATGTTCCTTACTAGTCTTTTGTATTATTTCTTTCTTTTTATTTTCTTTTGTATGATTTCATTTGTGTGATGTAATGCCCCATGACATTTTTTTTTATTTTCTCTCTCTTTGTGACATTCCTCTATTTGTACCTTTGCTCTTCTCTATGTTATAATTTTTTTACTTTTCACTTTTATCCTTTCAAATTTTGTCTTGTGTTTTTCCTTTTTACGGGGATGATGCAAGGGTGTCAGAACTTAATTAATGTCTCTCTTCCATGTTGACGAAAATCTTTTCCCTTTATCTTATTTTCATTTTCTTGTTTTTTTTTTTTCCTTTTTTGGGAAGATACAGGGTGTCCAGAACATTCATGTCTCTTCCATGATTGACCAAAATATTTTTCATTTTCTTTTCTTTATTTATTTTTCTTTTTTTCTTGTGTTTTCCTTTTTAGGGGATGGCTATAGGGTGTTGAACATTCATGTCTCTTAAATTATTAAAAGATTTTCCTTTTCTTTTCTTTGTTTCTTTTGTTTTGTCTTATGTTTTCCTTTTGGGGATGATGCAAGGCATCAAGACATTCATGCCTCTTCCATGTTGACCTGAAAGGTTTTTCTTTATTTTCACTCTTTTTATGTCATTCTTCCAATTATGTGTATTTGGGGAATGATGACAATTCCAACTCTCTAAAAAAATTGCAACAAGAACATATTGACCCAAAATCCATAGATACCTTTATGTATTTGGTGTTTTATTTTGGGAGCAACCCCTCTCTTTTCCTTTTCTCTTGCATGATGTGGCTTGGAAACATATGAATTGACATAGGGCTTTCCAAGTTGGCTCTCATGTCCTCTTTATTTTTTGTATCTATCAATTGCTAATTTAAAGTAATTGCTCAAAACAAGGCACATTTAGAAATTTATTTAAAGTGGGAGCAGACATTGGCACAATTCTTTTGCATTTTCCTTTTTCATGGTGCATGGTGTGGTTTTCTTATTTCATAAGATGTGTTTCTCGCTTTTTGGGTGACATTGGGTGTGATGTCCTTCAAGATAATGATCTCTCATAGCATATTACATTCTTCCTAGTGGCTTGATGTGACACACTACATCCCATAAGTTGTGAACCTTTTATTCTTTTATTGGTACTCTCTTCATGGCATTAGGCACGATGTCCCCTAAGTTAAAGAACTCACATTAACTAAGCAAGAATCCCTTGAAATTTTCTCATTGTTTCATTTGCATTTACATGGACACCTTGTATAACATTGCTTGCATGCATGTAGATATATCATGTTTGTTCATGAGCTGAGCCAAGCATACAAAGTTTTGCTTGCCTCATGAAGCTCAAAAATCATTTTTGCATGGTGCCTTATTAAAGTTATCAAGAGGTATAAATTTGGTATGGTTTGAGTGGGAATCCTGATCGAGGCATGGATTTTCCCATAGCCACTTGCATGTGTGTGAGTGAATACCAACCATGACTATATGTTTCTCACCTTCTTGGACTTCTCACCCAATGGACAGGCAAGAGTTTTGTTTCCTCAAAATGAGTATGCATTTTCAGAAAAAACAACCTAGATCTAATCCACATCGTGATGGACAAACGGTCGAAGCTTGATCTATTTCTCTTTTATTTTTACCTTTTATCTCTTTTGTCTTTGATAGTGCATGCTTGTTCTTTGTTTTTTCTCTTTATATCACTCTCATATGTGTTCTTTTGTGCTTATGTTGGCTTGTCCTGTGATCTTGATCCTCAGGGCATGATCTCCCCTCTTGATTGTTGTCATCTCATCTTATTGGAATTGGTACATGTGGACCCCTCTTGATGCATGTTTTTCTACTTTAGTGTGAGTTTGAAGCAAGTTCATCCTCTCACTAAAGTGGGGGCTAAATGTATTCACAAAAAAAGTATCCCTTCTACTTTTCCTTGTTTTTTTGAGCCCTCCTTGTGAGTTAGGTTTAATGTTGACTTGATTTAGTGTTACAATGTTCTTAACACATTCACATTAAGTCTTGGGCCCTTGTGAACTAATGAATTTAAATGGTACCTTGCTAAAGTGTTGTGAAGTGTTATAACATACTTTCACACTTTTCTAAGGTTTTATCAATTAACTAAACCTAATGAACCTCTTTTTAATCAAAATAAACCTTAATCTTTCCTTATTTAAAGTGTTGTAAAGTGTCATAGCACACTTTCACACTTTTCTAGGTTTGTCATTAATAATTGGTATTTCTTATGCTTTAATTTTCCCTATTATGCATCCACAAGACCCATTTATTGCATCTTTTTGAGGATAATCCTGACACCAATCATTAGCCAATTATAATTGAGGTGTTTCTAGCTTGAGTCACCCAGATTCAGTGATCTGGGACACATTCACCACCTTGGGTGAATGGGTCCCACCTAGATCTTTTGGTCCTAATCCTAGTTTCACATATTTCTAAGGATTTTTAAAAATGACCCCAAAAATTAAGCCCAGTGGGACTTATTGATGCCAAAAATTGGCAAGGTAACAATCCTTTGTGGGAAACTTAGTTTATGGGGGACCTATTGTGCTAAACTAAGTGACCTTCAAGTTTTTTAAGAAGTTGACTTCTTTTGTAATTCGGGTTTGGAAAGGGAAAATGAAGAAGATATAAAAGTAAAGGATCTAACTAAGGCAATGTGCCAGAATTTAGATAAAAGGTATGACAAATCTATTTTTTGGATATAATCTAAGGGCTTGTTCAACAATTTGCTATGTCCTAGAATGACAAAAGTTAAAGATTGAAGCATGAAAAATGCATTCACTAAAAAGAGGAGTCAAAAGACATGATCTAAACCAGCAAACTTGGATTAAAATTACTAAAGTTCTACAATTGAACAAACAATAATGGCACAATATAAAGTTAACAAAATAGCTTAAGAAAAATAGAAAGGTCGAGCAATGGCACAGTCTGTGAGTCTTTCTACAATAATATAATTATAACAATAAAAAGGCCTGGTGTCTTTCTAAAATTCTCTATTTTTTGTAATTCTTGAACTCATGGAACTCCTCTTCAAAAGTAAAGAGCAATATATATAGTGAGCATTCCCACCACCTGGTAAGCAATAATTGAAAATATTTGGTATCCTGAGCAATGATGTAGTAGCAATGATTCCCCTCGGCCATTGTAATAGAAAAATATTTGGGCTAGAGCATGTGGTCACTCCCCATCTAGGTGCATCCCATGCAAACAAGTGTCGCCACCTAGTATAGGTAGTTAGAACATGCGGCAACATATCACATCCCATAGTTTGCTCCATACTTTGCTTTGAAGAAGTACTCACCGAAGACACATGTGGTGGCATTTCACAGCTCGTGGTTCATTCCTCCTCCTCACCATTGAAGGCTTGCACTAGGAAGACACGTGGAAGCGTTCTTTTTCATTGGCGCTAATTGTGGGGTCTGCTAAAGCATATGCAGATGAAGGCTACGTGGCACACATTCAAGACCTGACTCAAAAGTGAAGGGAAGTAGCCTTTAAGCATGCACAATGAAGACACATGGAAACATTGCGAGGGATGTTTGAAAAGTGAAAGGAAGAATCCCTTCAGCAAATGTTGAGTGGACATGTGGTTGAGGTTAGTGGTCATTTATCAAAAGGGGCCAATGATGTTCATTTGAGGCATGGGTCGGTACTTAGCAAAAAGAAAAACCTAAAGGGAGATTAATGAAATTTATATTCACAACTTTTGGTGACTACTAGGGGCATTTCGCTTGAGGAATGAGGAACCCAAATTTTTCCTTGGCTTACAGACCAAAGCCTACCTCCATTGGGTGATAGTGTAAGAGCTTAGAAAGAGTGGCCTGTAGAGGTAGCTAGTCAGCCTCAGATGGCCTTGATATATCACACAGATTCTCTTATGCTCCACTTAGATCAAGCATTTATTTATAAGGTAGAACCTTAGGTAAACCGTCCCCAGACTCACATTGGAAAAGTAGCCATGTTATTGGATGAATGACACCCTCAATATCTATTGTGGTAGGAGGCTAGTTGAAACTCTGGAAAGTGGTTGGCTCCTACTCCTCCTCAATTTTCTCCACAATTTTCTCAGTTGTGGTGACTGACTCATCTTCAAGAAATGGGGATGGCATGCCTATCTCAATTAGCCAGGAGAAATTTTTCCACATGTTATCCATAGTCCAGTTCAAGGTAGCTCTACAAGTGTTAGTACGCAAGATGGCCATGTGGTAGTGGATGAATTTTTTGGCCATCTTGGCAGCAGCATTTCGATCCTCGATCTCTACCTTTGTTAAGTTTTCATCAAAGACCATGTATAACTTACTTAGCAAACTCTTTGCCTCAGGAACCCTTTCAGTGATGAACCTTGGCAACTACTCAATTGTTCTGTGAAGCTCCCTAGTCAACTTTGTTGCCTCTAACATGAATTGGAGCATTGGCTATAGTGTTAGGCAGAAGGCCCTAACCTTTTCCCAATATGAAATATATAGCTACTAAGCTATTGGGATGAGGTTCATTTGAGCAGCAGGGGCCTAGGGAGCATTCCTTGGAAGGGAAATTTCTGCATCCTTCGAGATGACATCCTTTACAGTTAATTCTGTAATTTTACTGTTTATGGATGCATGTTTTCCCTTGATGTTTCTTAGCTCTTTGGACGAGTTTTCCTCAACTCGGCTATGGTTTTCCAACTCTGTGTCAAGAGAAGACTTCGTCTCTTGGAGCTCTTTTTCTAATTGGGCTTTTTGGCCCTTAAAGTCAAAATCCTTCTTTACTAATTTTTTCTCATGTTGAGCGCATTGAAATGCTAGCTCTTCATCCTTTTGTTGTAGATTTTGCTCTGCCAGGGCTAATTGGGTCTGATATTCTTGGTTCTTTGTTTGCATTTTGTTGATTAGGGTGGGATCAATGGATTGGGACTTTGTGAGTTCCTCTTGGAGTTTATTCCACTCCAATTATGCTTCCTCCACTTTCTCTAATAAGCATGTGACTTCTGATTCCAGCGATTTCTCCCTCATCTCTAGAAAACTGACCCTTTCATTCACAAGCTTTAGTTGCTCCTCCCTTTTCTTTAGTTGATGGCTAGACCAGAGGAAGTTAGTTGTCACCACCTATTGTGTTTCCTCCATGAGCTCTACCTTGTCTTGTGGTCGAGCTACGTTCATATCAAGTCCCACAACATACATGTTGTAATCCTCTGACAACATCTCCCCTTGTTGTTTGACCACGTTCGGATGCATGGATGCAAAGTTCAATGTTGCCTAAGCTTCATTATAAATTGTATAAACTTTTTTCTCCACTAGCTTCTTATCATCATTAGCCTTTTTCTTTTGGATTCTTAGAGCCCACGCTTGTTTTGTGGCTTCTTCTTGGGCTATGAATTGGCCTTATGACTGAACTAGCCCACCTACAAAAGGTGTGTCAGGAGGTAGGGAAAAAGGGAACATAAGTGTAGTGGGCTTAGGATTTTTTCTCTTCTAGAGAGTAATAGTCTTTAGATAGAAATAGGGAACATGCCAAAGTTTAGTTTGTGAACTGACAAGAGGGCTCACCGGTTGTTGCAGTGACCGGGTAGTCATTGTAGAGTCCATTTGTTGGGCATAGTGGGCCAGACCCGAGGAAGTAGTAGCAATAGGGGTACCAATGGCGGTTGAGCTTGTAGAAAGAGAGGCAAGGAGAGATTGGGAAGCGGTGGTTGGTGTCATGATTCATAGAGGCCTTAAGATAAATGGCCCTATTTGGGTGAATTGGGAAAAACCTTTCACTACCATTGTGGTAGAGGTGGAAAATGAAAGGGTAACAGTTGTAGTGAGGGGCACCATGGATATAAGAGAGGATACTAAAGATTAAGAAGAAAAGGATTGAAATTTACCTACTAACTAGATGATGGTGGTTCTTCACTTGTTGTTGGCTCCTCACTTCAAACTCCTCACTCATTACAAGTACCTAGCTTGTGGTGGGTTCTTGTGAACCTTCTCCCATAATAGTTTTCGCGCACTATTGTTTAGCGGGTGGGGAGTCCCCAATCTCTATATTCTCTAACTATTGCTACTGGGACACTCTTGTTGTTTTTGGGGCCCAGGTGAGTATCTATGAGGCTCTTGATATATTCAATCACACTTTTGAAGTGACATAGGTAGGCTTCCCTATGGATTTTCTCCTTTGCTGAGCAGAGGATGTATATGTCTTGACTTCCTCTTCTACCTGCTCTTCGGATTCCTCATCATAGTAATTTCCCCCGCTAGCACTTGGGTCAGAATCCAGATGCTCATCATCCCACAACTTATTAAACTACTCATTATCCTTCACACTACCATAAGGGGCATCAAGTTGTTTTGTCTCTTGGAAATACACCAAGAAGGCTCTGATTATTTCCACACTCCATTCTTCTTCCTTTCTTGACTTATTGAATAGGGTGGCTCCCATTTTTCACTTCTCATCATAATCTGTGCAAAAAAGTAGAACTTATTCCATGGTTGCCTATTGTCATCTATAGGAATGTGGATCAGGTCAACCAATAATTCATCTTGATCCTCCAGTAGGATGCACCTCTTTTCCCAGTAAGGCCGAGAACTGTGAGTTACTTTGATATACTCATATGGTAGATCATTGGAAGGGTTGTAACTCCATTTTTCATAGATCATTACCAACCCTAAATGAGCTAGCCTATCTTGCAACAACGGGTGCATCTACTTTTTCACAACCACTATTTTGAAGCTTATTAGACAGGTGAGAAATCCCTTCTTCTCGGGTTTTCCTCTGTAGAAGGTAACATCAAAAAAGCATGCCTACCAGAACATTTCAAGGGCTAGGACTTGATTTGTAATGCATGCCAGAAGATGGAATGGTTCCTCAATGAAGCCTCACATCTGGATGAATGTGAAATCCACTCCAAAAATCCAGTCACATCTAGGAATGAAGTTATACATGTACCTTGTTTGCTCCTTAGTGAATCGGTTAATACCATCATCTCCTTGCAAATCTTGCAAAATTGGAGTCAAGAAATAATCTAAAAATGCATAATAGTCGTAAGTGGAAGAGAGGAGGGGAGTCCAGATAGAAACCAACTTTCTTATCCATCTTTCATCAAAAATAGCCAACTTCACATGCTTATCAAAGAAATTAGGGTTCTGATGTAAAAACATATGGGAAAGAAAGGAAGGAAACCTAAACTTTCATTCAATTTGGTAATCCTTTATTTTCATTATCATCTCCTCAATGAGATATTCTACAAAATCATACCAAAAGAAAGAGTATTTCCTGGGAAACTAGAATCCTAGGCCCAACTAAAATACATGTACTTCCTTGTTAGTGTCCAGACCACAAAAAAATGCCAACATTGAAAAGGCCTCTTGCAAGTCTATGTCAAAAGTACCGTGTTGCGTTGAGATCTTTGGTGGCTTCTGGTGGTCTACCTCAATCCTTTTGCTTTCTTTGTTATAAAATTCTAGAGCCTTTTCCCTTCCTTTCCATATATTTCCCCCCTTTGTAGGAGTGAATGTCTCTATTTCTTCCTTCTTGCAACTCTGATCAGGGATGCACAACATACTCTAGATAGCTCGAGGGTTGATATTGACCCTTAGAGTCTGGGCCTTGATAGTGTTGGTGCTTGGGTTGAAATGTTCAATGGCCACATTGAATAATTCTGGGAAATAGTGCATAGATGGGACTATATATTGTGGGAGCCTGTTGAGCCATATCTTTTGTACCATTGACAACGAGTGTTTGGATACCTTCATCCTTTCACAAGCCACTTCCCTCAAAGACTTAGGGTTCTTTGCAAGATTGGGATGATAAATATTATCCTAGTCCTCCTTGATTAGGGCTTGGTTTCTATGGTTTTTGGGTCTTTCCAGTTCTTGTGTGTTCACTCACTTTGGCTTATCTGGAATACTAGGTGTGGCATAAGAAATGTCGTTAAAGACATTAACAGCTTGTGCTGCTCACATAGCTTTAAATAAGCTTCATGTTCCTCCCTCTGTGCCTATTTTTGTAAACTTTATGCCATTTTTTCTTTGCTAGAAGCTTCTGCTTAGCTTGAAATTCTTTGCAATTTTACCTTAGCTCTAGTTGTGAACTAAAAATTTCTTTCACTCTGAGTAGCATATTTGAAAAATCCTTTTAAGTGCCTAAACATTTCACATGCAACATTTAGCTATTTTTTCTCAAGGTGGTAGATGAGAGTTTTCTTTTTTGCATTTAATTTAGCATGTACTACCAACCTTTTGGCTTGTGCAAGATGAATCACCTACCATTTTGAACTTGAGCCTATTTCCTTGGAACTTGAGCTGACAATTTGCTAGTAGCTTAAGCATTTGTATGTATCAGAAATTAATATCCCAAAAGGAATGATTAAGCCAAAGATGTGATTAGTGTTTGAAAAGATATGAGCTCGGCCTTGGAGTTTCCAAAACACCTGGAGAATGACACCTTAGTATTTGGTCATGCCTAACACCACTAATTACTACCACCAACTTGGGCTAATTAATTAGCCCTTATTAGTTTTGCATGTAGCAAGACATACTCTGCAGATGCAACTGGGTGGGAAATTCGACCAAGCCCTGACATGGCTTTCAAGTTGGTACTTGATTAGCATCACGTTTATGGTAAGAAAATTACCACACATTTCCTCACTTTTTCTATAAATAGGTACCTAGGAAATAGCGAAATCACACTTAGCGATTTAAGCATAGTTGGTCATAGGTAATTGGCTTAGCAATTTAGCATTAGTAGTTGCATAGTATTTTCATAGGCTAGACTTGGGTAGTTTGTAGAGATAGTTCCAAGATAGTTGCAGAGCACCTGCCAGCATGAATACCACAATTAGGTTGGTTTCTCATAAGTCCTAGATGACATTTTTAGGTGATATATGAACTAGGTGCCTAAAAAGGATGACAAAGAATAAACATTCACTACTATCGTAGCCATGAAATGGGTTTTGGGATGTGATTTCCTTCAATACAAGGATAAATACCAAGTTAACACTGATGTTTGCTCACACTTCATTTCCTTTATGCTTGATACTGTAATTCCCAAGCCGCTGATTTTGTGTCTGGTTAAAGAAATTTTTCCAAAGTACCTAAACGGCCTCAAAGAGGTAGTGGTGAATACTGTATTTGATGGAGGCATTCCAACCACAAATGACCTTAGGAGATTCATTGAAGAGGATGCAATTGTACCATGGATGTCATTCCTAAGTGGCTTTCACCTCTAGTCACAGAATGAGCACTGCCAAAGGGTCACTCATGCCTGTCACTTCCTCTTCTGTATATACAACTTGTTGCCATTCTATGATATTTACTGGTACACAAATTTTAGGAACTTGGTCATCCCTCCATCGTTGGCCATTGATCCTATGAATGGTGTTGTTGCTCTTGGTGATTCCCTCATCGATGAAGAAATTATGGATGTTGTTGTTGATGTGTCTATTGCTGCCACTCATGTTGTGGATTGAAGACCCCCCCATTTTTCCTTTTTGCTTTTAAAAATTCATATTAGTAAGTCTATTTTTGTATATATGCCTGAAAAAAAGCTCTACTATAGAATATATGAAAAGCAAGTAGAACATAGCTATATACTTTAGAAGCATGGCCCTTGAGCCATTTTGGAAATGTAAATACTAAATCATATATATAATGCAAATATAGCTTTATGTAATCATCTTGTTTTATTTTCTTATGGATTCTATAATGTGGGTTATCTTTTCTTTTTCAACATATATGTGCTCAATTCAATTCTGCATGTGGTTGTTTGATTCTTTCTATCCTTTGAGCTATGAATTTATTTTCCCTACTCTCTGCAGTAAGGGGTTACTTGTTTTTCTCCGCCTCGAACCATATAATAAAAAAGACCAGCCAACAAAAAAAAGGGAAAGAAAAGAAAAAAGCACTATAAACATATTTACATCGGAAGGATATGTAAACTTAATTAAATAATTTAAGGTGAATTATGTTGACCAAAATTCCTAGTGCTTCTTTTTCCATGTCTTCTAACTCAAATGCATTATGTTCCTTGCATCGAATTATTTTGAATGGGCCTTCCCAAAGGTTGTCAAACTTCCTTTGCTGACCCGGCTTCGTAGCCCTTTCATTAAACTTTAGCACTAAGTCTCCACACTTTAGACCTTGGTCAAACTCTTTCTTGTCAAACCATTGTTTAACTACCTATTGGTAGTTAGTCATGGATATTAGGGACTTTTACCTTTTCTCTTGCACTTCCAACAACTTGGCCAACCGGAATTCCAAGTTGTTGTTTTGTTCCACCTTGAAATATTTTAGCAATTGCAACACTAGAATCTCCATGGAGATAGGCAATAGAACCTCTTTTCCATATACTAGCTCATACGACAAAGTCTTGAGGACTTTCTAAGGAGTTCTGTGGTTTTCCTAGAGCACTACTCAGAGGTTTTAATGCCATTCCCTTTGGTGCTCCGACCTAATCCTTTTGAGGATTCAGATCAAATACTTGTTCGTTGACTTGGCTAAGTCGTTCCCTTGTGGGTAGTAGTTTGATGATGGTTTAAGGAATATTCCATACATAAGTGAGAATTGAGATATCATAGAGCCTAGGAAAAATTTTGCATTCTCAAAGATGATGGTTTTGGGTGGGCTGAATCTCATCACCAATTCCTCAAGGAAGTCCACTATCCCTTCCTTTGTTACATTCTTGAGTGGTACGGCTTCGATCCACCTAGTGAAGTAGTCAATGGCTGCCAATATCCACTTATGTCCTACATTAGAGGCCAGGTTGATCATTCCAATGAAATTCAGGCCCCACTGCGAGAATGGCTTGTCAACCACTATCGAATGGAGAGGCATTGTAGAATTCTTTCTTCTTCCTGCAAAGAACTAGCATTCCTTGCAAGCTTTTACCAAGGAATAGGAGTCATTGAATAGCATTAGACATAAGTACCCTATGCATATGATTTTGATGGCAGTTATTTTTGTGGAGAAGTTCCCACCCATGGTGGTGTTGTCATAAGAGTCTAGGATCACTTTTTCTTGCTCTGTAGTGACACATCGCAATAGGACGTTGTTGAAATTCTTTTGTATAGGGTCCCTTCAATGAGTGTGTATCCACTATTTTTTAGTAGGTAGAATCTCCTCTTTTGAGAAGGAAGGCTTGATGGATATTTTTCTATGTGCATAAATATCACCCTATCCACCAGCCAATAGCCTTCAAACTCTGACTCATTCGTTAAGACTAGCTCTAGCTTCCCTTCTTTGGTGGCCATTTCTTCATCATGAGCAATATATTCACATAGTCCTCTTCCTCGAACGGTCTTCATAGGCTTTACCTCAATGTCGTATTTAAGGATCTTGGTAATCCAATTGGCTCTTTTCTCAATGATTTCTCCTTCTATGATGTATTCAAGTACATTGGAATGCACAACATAAACAATCACCTTACTGCAAGATATTAGGTGGTAAAACTTCTTGAGTCCCTTTACTATTGCAAATGCTTGCCTCTCTACAAAGTTGTAGTTTGTCTCATATTCCTTCAGGGTCTGAGAGTGAAATATTGGGTGTTCTCCCTTGCCCTCATCATCTTTCTGAGTTAAGACAATAGCAATGCTTGACTTGCTACTAAATACATACATTATGAAGTTCTTTGATAAGTCTAGGTTGACCAGCATAAGAGCAAAGGAAATAGCATCCTTGAATTTCTCAAAGTTTCTCTGACTTCTTTTTTCCATTTAAATGTTTGATCCTTTTTCAACATTAGGGTGATTGGCCTAATTATTCCTACAAAGTCAAAAATAAATTTTCTAACAAAATTTACCTTTCCCAAGAAGGATTGGACACCTTTCTTGTTGACCACAAGGGGAATCTCTTTAATTTCTTTCACCCACTTGAGATCAATTGAAATTCCTTCTTTGCACATTACGTGTTCCAATAGCTCGCCTTGGAGTACTTCAAAGACACATTTTTTCAGGTTTAGGGATATCCTAAAATCTTGGAATTTCTTGAACACCATCTCACGGTGATCAAAATGATCGTCCTTGGACTTGGAGAACACAGTCAAATCATCCAAATAGATTAGGATAATCTTGTTGATTAGTTCACTAAAAGCGATATCCATTACTTGCGTGGAAGGTGGCTCCTGCATTTGAGAGGCCAAAACGAATCTTAGCATATGCAAACATTTCCCACTTTGTAGTGAATGTCATTTTATGTTGGTCTTCCTATTTGAACTAGATTTGATTATAACCAGAGAAGCCATCTAGCAAAGAAAACATTTATGAACCTACCACCATCTACAGGATGGACTCCATAGAAGGTAGCGGGTAATGATCCTTCAAGGATGCTCTATTCAGGTCCTAAAAGTCCACACATAGATAGATATCTCCATTCTTTTTTCAAACTAGGACCAACTTAGATACCCACATGTTATGTTTCATTGAGAAGACAATCCATAATTGGATTAGCTTTGTTAATTCTTGCACCATTAGCACTTCAATCTTGAGATTCACTGGCCTCTATTTTTGGTGGACTGGTTTTGAACCTTCCTCTAACTCTTTTATATAATGGATGATATCGGGATCATATCCCCTGAGATCATCATATGGCTAGGCCACCACTCCTTCGTACCTTTTACAAAATTCTATGAGCCTTTCTTTATCATGGTGTGGGACGTCTTTCTTGACTTTGAGCTTTCTTCCATCTCCAAACTAAAGATCCACATATTCACTTTTGTCTGCTACAAACTTCCTCTTCTCATTTCTTGCATCATCACAATCGAAAAGATTTTTTAGAGTGACCAATCCCTTTGGAAGTGTGTTGGATTTTAGCTAAATGATTTGTCCTTCAGAAGCTTCGACGATCTTCGGTTGGAGCTAGTTAGAAAATTCTCCCAACTGTTGGATGAATGAGGCAATGTGTTCATCCCTATCAAACACTTTCCAGCTTTGGTCATTGTCTGGAATGGTTGGTTGGACTATCACTTGTATGGATTATTTGTTGTGAAAGAGGTTGGAGGTAGGGTCAAACTAGGATCCGATTGTTGCCATGTGATCTGGATTTGTATTTTGTTCTCTAGGCACCATTTGGATGTTGAAGGCTTCAAAGCCCTCAATTAAGTCCCAAACTCAGCGTCTATAGGATCTCATGTGAACATTCTTGGCAATAGAAATTCCTCGGACTTGATTGACTATTAGTTCAAAATCTTTGAACACCATTAGATGCCTGATGCCCATTCGCTTTGCAAGGCTTAAAACTTGTACCAGTCCTTTTTATTTAGCTTCATTGTTTGAGAAAGTGAACTGTAAATGGAAAGATGTCAGTGTTTTTTCATTGTGTGGGGATATTAAACATATCCTAGCTCCTATGCCAACCTTACATCTTGCTCTGTCAAAGTGTAGCGTCCATAGCTCTGAAGCTTGATCACCTTTCGGTTCTTTGAAAACCTTTGGGAGTACTTGATCTTCATTGTAGAGGACATAGGTGCCCAACCCAATAGAATGGTAGTTGCTGAAAGGATCATTATCTATATGTTCACTCAAGAGAATATCTTCTTGATCAGTATGATCTCTGGTCACTTTTTCATCTTCCAATAGCTCAGTGCAATAGATTTCTTGCTTGGTGATAGAGGTATGAGTGGCCTCAAAGTTGATCATGGCTTCATCAACCACATGTTCCAAATGTATAGCTTCAAATTCTATCTTCATTTTTCACTGCACTTGGTCTTGTAGATCATGTGCAACCAATGTAGGGACAAGTATTTGCCTACTTTGAAGTGAATTCTCGAGATAGACAGATGTCAAACATGGGGGGAACACCCACGATCATAGTATCTTGCGGCACTATGACGCTAGGGTAGGTGAATAGAGTCAAGTGAAGGTCCTTGATGAGACTCATAGTTTTGAATTTGTTTTAATTGAGCTACATCAATCCTCTTTTTAAAGGTTCATAGTTGAGCCCTAAAGCTTTAGCTATCTATTTCGGCATAACTGAGATGATAGCACTAAAGTCAATCATGGAATTGTGTAATAAGTTCTCTTCCACAATAAGAGTTAGGAAGAAGGGTTTGGGCTTTGGCTTATCCTTAACCTTAGAAGAGTTTTTCTCCATGCCATTTGTGAGAACTTTGGTAGGTGATGATGGATCGATGACCTTTCCCTTGAGCAACTGCTCCATTGGCTTTGCTTTTGCATCCTCTTGGAAAGCCTTCTGTAGTAATGTCTTTTTCTCTGGAATAGCTAATATATCCCAAAGAGACACATTAGCAGATGATTTTTTCAATTATTCCACCACATTGGGGTATGTGCAGGATCATCATGGAAAATACAAGCCCTAAAAAATTGACATAATAAATTGAATAAGTTATCTATATTATTTTAAAAATATGTAAGAATATAATCTACCAGCAAATTGAATGTAGTTTCAAAACTACTAGGTCTATTTTTTAAATCCTGTTGGTGAAAATTTGAAATTTCAATGTAGTAGTACTTAAGTTTTAGGGAAAAAAAAAGTAGGTGTATGTCTAACCACTCTAACCACAATAAAATGATAATATTTTTAAATAAGATTTTAGACATAAGTAGAGGACTCATGTCGAGATGCTTGATGCTATATTTTTTTGTAATTTTTTTTTTCAAGTAAATGATTAATTATGAGATTTTTATTACAACTTTTTAAAAATATAAAAACTTGTATGCCTAACCACTAAACTTGGTCAAAACATCCTTGAATTCATTTTTTAATCCTATAGTATGCAAAACATAGAATGTGATGCATGCTTTGGATTCAAAAAAATGTGATACCATTTGAAAGTTATAGATTTTTTTCAATCAGCCTATCAATCAGGACTTTAGTTGTAATTCAAATAGAAAATTCATGAATAATAATTATTTATTGAATTCAAAGTTACAAAGCATAAATTATATTGGTAGAAAGCTAAGAATATACTTTAAAAACCCTTTTCATTTCATCATTTTTTGGTAAAAAAATGTTGTTAGCCACATAACCCTCCTGAGGATACCCATCCCATGCTCGCCACTTTTTGGCCCATCATGATCCTACATATACCCATTGAATGTTGATGGGTTTGGAGGATTTTGCTCCTTAAATTGGTTATAACAATTTCCTTCTGCAACAAACATTGCTATGTTACGGCAAAGGTGTTGTATATTTGGTCAG
>VDFB02205964.1:0-10215 GCA_007258455.2 Sequoia sempervirens
TACTATATTTCTATGTGTGTCAAACAAAGACCTTTTAGATTGCTAAAACACTATGTTACTAGCAGAAGTAAAATATAATAATTAAACTAAATATAATACAAAATTATAGTCATTGGAAAATATTATTCCAAGTACTATGATATTGCAATTTTATTTTTCATATTCATTCCATTTTTTGGTCCAACCCAAGGTTGAAAACCAAATAAAAGAGGAAAATTTGAGCCATAAGGTGGAAAGGTCACTTTTATGCGCCCTTTATTCAAAGGACCTTCATTCAAAGGTTTGCCATTTTCAAGATTTCTTTTTGAAAAACCTTCTTGAACAAAAGTTTTTTTTTTTTAATTTCACACTTTCGAAGGAAGGTCCACCTTCAAAGGAAGGTCCACTTTCGAATGAAGGTACTTTTTGAATCACATTCAGATCAAGGTCCACCTTCAAATGAAGGTACTTTTTGACTCATCTCAAATGAAGGTATTTTTTAACTTTTTAGCTCCATCTAAATTGATAAATCTCATGTCCCAAGTTTGTGACTCACTATTGTGGGTTTACCCTCTTATGAGAACTAGATCTAGAGAAAATGTTAATGAAAGCATAAGAAAAATTAAAAAATTAAGTATAGAGGAAACAAGATGAATCAAACCATTTTAAAGCTATACCACATAAGTTAAATCTAAACTTTCCCTTCAATAAGTTGTCATTGTCTATGTATATATAATTATTAAGCAATAAATTTTTCACATACAAAGAAGAATCCATAGAACCATCATAATCATCAAGTAATTTATCTTCACAAAAATCTATAATATCATTGTATAAAGGCAATCAAGTATCATCATATCTAACATAATTATTGGCATATAGTTGTCAATGATGTCAAAAGGGAAAGAATGCAAGGAAGATTGCTAGCATGTTGAAAGAGGATCAGAGATGGAATGAAGTAACTGCTCATGCAAGTGAGGATGATGGCATTAATGGAAAGTGTCATTGATGTCAAGAAGAGATAAGGTTTGTAGTGAATATTTAGCATGGGTACAAGTTTTTGGTGAATGCATTGATTCCAAAAGTGTCTTTGATGTCAAATAAAGTGGAATTGATCATGCAAGGGATATGTTGGCATGATGATAGTTTAGTGATGTGCTTAGATGTTATGGAGATACACTAGATTTGGTTCTACAAGTTATGGTGCAGGGTGTTGATGAAAGACACGTGGTTCTGAAAATGTTGCATTGTTGTCATGCAAGTTTAACATGAGGATTGCAGAAGGTTCTTCTAGAAGACAAAGGTGTAAACAAGCAGTAGATTCGATATGGATTTTTGAAGATAATTCTAGTGATGTGCTCTACAGGTTAAGAAAGTGAAGGATGCATCCAACAATGCATTATTTCTGCTCTTGGGTGATATTAGGGTTTACAGATAAATCATAATGTGTTTGCAATCATGGAGGATAATATGTTCTATTTTATTGTTGACTACTAGTTGAAGCTTGCACATCAATTAAGTTATAACTTATGACCTTTAAGTTTGTTTGATGACTAACCCCTTCACATTGTCAACCGATTATTCTCACTTATGGGTTCTACTAGATCTCACACATAGTAGATAGCTTTTGAGAATTGGTTTGTAATTCAGCGATAGCCAATGAGTGGTTATCACACATTGCAAAAAAAAAGTTAAAGTTTGTCTCAAGATTAGTGATATGATATGAAGATTTTCAATAGTCATGATCATTATGATTGGATAATGTATGATTGGGTGATAGGAGAATGGATGCCGATTGTGGGACCTAGTAAAGTGGATGTGGTAGTGAGACCTGGTAAGATGAGGATGACATGAATTGATAGTACTGTCATAAATTGAATGATAGGATGAAGACGTCATAGAAAGTGATGGGTTCCTTTGAAGATCAAATGGTGCATATATTCAAATATGGAGTGAACATCGTTGAATGTTAAAACTGATAGATTTTTAAAATTGGTTTGTGGTTCAATGATACATAATGAATGACTATCACTAGATCTCACACTTTTCAAAAAGCAAGTTGAAGTTAGTCTTAAGATCAACAATATGCAATGAAGATGGTTTAATAGTTGTGATGAAGGTGATCAAATGGTGTGCAGTGATGGAGGATAGTGCCTTGGTAGGACAAGTGACACATGGCATCATATCGCCCCATCATTTCACATCATTGTTGTGAAGTGAATAAGGTTGAAGATATGGGTGATAAGCGATAGTAGTGGAAAGTGAAGTTAGAAAAGATAGGTGTCAAAAACTTATTGCATCGCTAGGTGTTATTGTATCACATTTATACATCCTTGAGTCAAGATGATTTGAGTGATATGCGATGTATGGGTAAGATTGAATGAAAGAACATCTAATGGATGAAATTGCATTGCAGGGTCTTAGTTCATCACAGTTATGAGTTCAAATTAAGTCAACTTTTTAGTGATGCACGATGAGTGTTGAGCGGTAGTGGAGAATGATGTCAGAGGAAGACACTTGGCGTTATCCCTCCAACTCATGGAGATTTGGTGGACCCGTTGTCAGAGCCAATGGGATAGTGGTGAATGACGCATATTGATCGATAGCTAATCCAATGGTGATTGCTACATTTTGGTGAATTGAAAATAGGAATGGTGATTCTTGCAACATATCAACGATATGTGATGGACGACAGAGATTCAAAGGTATATGATTGGACAGTGATCACTATGTTTCTTCACATTGCAAAAATAGATGTGGATGTCCTAATTGATATAGTGATATATGATGGCTATGAAGGATAAGGTCATCACTGAAGGACTATGCATCACAGGTATGAATTTGAAGGATGAAGGAAATTTTGCAATACGTGATGGCTATAAAGGATAAGATCAATGAAGGATATCATCGATGCAGATTATTTGGTGATTGATCCAACAATGATCATTAGTTGATGGATATCGATGACAGATGATTAAAGGTAATTTATTTGATGGAAAGGTTTTAAAGATATGACGATGAATGAGACCAATGGATCATGGCATGAAAGAGAAGATCAATGGCCCAAATTCAAAGATGAAGATATCAAATGGTTAAGTCTATGTGAATAGGGTTTCTATTGGTAACCGACACTGAGGGAGGAATTAATTGGTCCAACTGCACAAGTGACCAAAGTAATTAAAGATTTGATCTTCAAGGTGACAGAACAAACTGGAGAGGTGATCAAGATTAGATCAGATCAAATGAACAGGAGAATACATTTAATACATATCTAATTCTAAAGTTTCACGAGTTTCTATTCTTAGAAAACTCTCTGTATCCAAATTAAATTTTGTGAGGCTTGATGTAAAGGCCGTGTAATGAAGGTTTCTAGAAAACCCTAATAGGCGATCAAGATAATAATCAGATCACATAATCATGAGAATGTATTTAATGTGTTCTAGGTTTAGTGTTTTGCAGGTTGTCTAGTTTAGCAGATTGAATGAATCTATACAGTGTGTGTGGCTCGATGACTGACAGCTTGTTGGTGAAGTTAGCAAGTGAAGGAAACCATAGGGGAATATTTGAGATCTAAACGGTGGTGAGAATCTCAAGGTAGAGATTGCAAATTGGTAGAGTTAAGAAAGAAGAAAGAAACTAGAGTTTGATCTGTGGAGTAGAGAGTTGTAGTGTGTCAGCAAGAAGGAGAGAGCAATATAGTAGACAAAGAATGCACATGTGAGGAATTCCTATATTTTAATATAAAACATTATCTAGGTTTTCATTCAAGTGAGTGCAAATGTGTGAGACACTACAGAAAGGGAAAGAGGTGTAGGGCAACAAGATAGAATAGTGATGTTTCTATGTGCAGAGGAGAGTGTAGAACAGGGGTGTGTTGTTGAGAGTGCAACTTCAGTAGTAGAGTGTGAGTTGTAGTAAGTGCAATAATGTACTGAATGTAATGATGCATTATAGGTTAGGAAAAACCAATGTATGCACATATTAAATTGCTATCACAAAGGTGGTTGCCTTAATGTACTGAGTTGTAGCTTAGATCAGGGTGTTGTTGCATCCTTGAAGTAGTTGCTTCCTTGGATTTGTAGCTCCTAAAACAGGGTGTTGTTGCATCCTTGAAGTTGTTGCTTCTAAATTAGGTAGATGATGCTTCTTTGGGTTGCAACCCTAAAACAATGTAACAGAGATTTCTTTTGCGACACTGGATTTGAGTAGTAGCCTCAAGCAACAGTTGTCACCATGGTTTTTCCCATCTTGAGTTTTCCACGTATATTTGGTGTTATGGGTTTTTGTGTGAATGTGTGTCTATCTCTCTGTGTGTTTAGTTAATTTGCACATTAAGGCCTTAATGAGTTATTCTGCATAAAGTACTCAAAGCTAAAAGAAATAATCTACACAAAGGTTTTGAAGGCAAAGTTTTTAGTATCTACTGAGTCACCCCCCTCTCAGTAGATCATTGTTTTTCAACAATAATCAACTATTATATTATCATGAATGTATAAATAATCATGTGAAATATGAGGACTAATATAAGTATCATCATAAGGCTGATCATCATGTGTAAATGAAGGTAACTCATCAAATTATCATAGCTCTAGGTTGTCATGGCATAGTAAGGATACGTAATTACAATGCATGATAGTTTCATCAATAGGTTGGGAACATGATAGATAATGATGAATTATGTAATGAAGCAAGAGATCATCATGAAAAGAGTGAAAAAATAATTGAGACTCTTTACTAACATATAATTTGCATTCACTAATTCAATGAAGGAGGAGAAAGGTAAAACATGATAAAACAAAACCTCCATAGAGATGACCCGCATATCAAAAGCATAGAATTAGATGAATGAATCAAGGACACATGCATCATGTGAAATAAATGGAAGGAACATATAAAAATGTGAAATGAATGTATAATAACAAACCAAATAAGACACCTTATGAGCTACTATGATGTAGTATAGATTTAGGGTGGCAGTATGGGAAAAATAAGCTTTGTATTGTTACCCTAACCCTAAACATGATATGAAAGGAAAATTTACATCAAGTTCTATGATAAATAAGAAAAGAAATGTTGTAGTAGATCTGAAACTCTAGATTAAAAATTATGTTGAGTAGGTTTTTCAAATTCAAAAAAAGAAATGGAGAAATAAAACTTCCTTAAGGTTTACTGTAGCTTAATCAATTAAGCAAACTAATTAAATATAAATCAACATATATTTGATGATTTGTTGGATTGGAGTGGAATAAATGAGATATATTAGACATAATTGTTGATAGTGATAAACAAAGAGATAAATTGCTTAATTTTATGACAAAAGAATATTTGTTTATTGATGAAGATAGTGAGATTTGCATGCCTTGAAATTTAGAGATGCCCTAGATAATCATTTATGTACATTGAAATCATAATATTTAAGCCTTTGCCTTGTGTAGAGTCAACTTTAATGTTTTAGGTCTAGTTCGTATCTAGGAACTCAATCTCTAATGATCTTTGGATTTTTTTCTATGAGTTCTTAGATAATAGAATACTAGATAATGATATCCTCTTTCACACTCTTACAGTTTTTATGTCAAGCTAGAAATATTTAAAAATACATTGATAGGTAACACGCTTTAGATATGCACATGTATTCTAGAATAATTGCTAGGTGATTCAGATGCACTAGGATGAGTGTGTTCAAATATGGTAGATGCAAGTATGAACATGACTATTCTTAAATGCTCGTGCATTGAAAAATCCCTATGTTTTATGTCATGTATCTTATCTTATGTATGTAATGAATCCAAATTCACATATTTTTCTTTATGAACATAATATCAAATTATGAAATGTTTATGCATAGCCAACTTGTTACAAAAATGTGAATATTGAGACCAATCAACTAAAATGTTTGATTTTGCCTATCCATTTTAGAGGATCAAGATCTTGATTATGAGGATGACCTCACAACTATAGACACAACTTAGGATAGACACCCAAGTAGAATAAATATTTGAAATAAATTAGAAAAGATTAGATTAATGATTAAAATCATACATATAATTCAATTAACATGAATTTCCATGCATGTAAACATAAAGATAAATAATAATCATAAATCTAAATACAACTGTACACAAAAATACATTATTTATAACTATATAAATATATCCATAATTACGTCAAACTAAGTACAAAACTAAATGAAAAATTACATGCATTTTTTCAACTTATGCATAATCCGCAAAGGGGCTCAAATTTCTACTCTATCGGATGACTTTTCTCCTACTGGGGCTTGAAAATGAGTCTCATGCTTGCGTATATGGTGGAAAGGAAATAAGTCTGGCAGTATGGAAGTAAGTGGAATTCTGCTCATTCTACTCTTCTCGGAGCAGGCGCTGGACAATCTTCCTTAGGTAGTGTGTCTTATTCTGAAGCTTCTACATTTGGGCCCATTCATTTCTGGACGATCTTCCTTAAGGACTGTGTCTTATTCTGAAACTTCCACATTTGGGCCCATTCATTTCTGGACGATCTTCCTTAAGGACTGTGTCTTATTCTGAAACTACCACATTTGTGCCCATTCATTTCTGGACGATCCTCCTTAAGGACTGTGTCTTATCCCGAAGCTACCACATTTGGGCCCATTCATTTCTTGGTGAGTTAGTTGTGTTCCTTTTTGTTCATAAGGAACATCTTTATAATTAATGTGGGTTTGTCTCTTTTGATGTGCATCCATTTCAGGCTTGCAGTCAAATGGATTCCAGAGAGGCTGTGTTTGGTGGAGGCTCATCAGGTAATATTTTGGAGTAATTCTTTAATTGGAAAATATATCCTTATTTTCTATAATTTTATTCTATTTGGTAGAGTGGCTCTGGGGATAAGGATTTTAAATGTTTACACAACTCTATGAAGAAGTCATGCTTTCTTTATAAGAGTGTCTCCAAAATTTACTTCCAAATTACCATGAGAAATCCCCTAAAAACTTTTTTTCAACCATTGCAAATTTACAACTAGCTTGAAACGGTATCTTCATTATTGAAGAACTAGCATTCGTCTTGTCATAATTCTTTGGCAGAACTGTAGTAACATGGGGATACTGTAAAGAATATTATAAATTAAAGGATTAACATTGATCTAGTCAAGCTAGGTAATGAACACCATATATATGTGGTATTTGTCTTCTTGGAGACAACAAGCTTTATTCAGTTATCCATTACTGATTCTTATTCTCTCTTATTTTTTTGTATGATCTATGCATGTTATTTTTCATTGTGCTAGTTGTTAGAACTGAAAAATTTCACATTTTTCACTAGCCTCCACCCACCAATCCTCCACATTCCACAAAAATTCATCACATTTTAATTTTACGTGTTGTTTACGATGGAAGTGCCAATCATATATGACAATAAGTGGAATCCCATGGGTGCACATATTTTATGGGCCCAGATGTATCGAGTCTGTTTTCACAAAGTTGTTGACCATTACAGAAAAATCAACCGATTTTATGTCAGCTATACCAATATTATTGTAAAGGAAAAGAAACTTCAATTAGGCCAATTAAATGATCAAATGAGTGAGAGTTATTTTATATATTATTGCTTTCATTTTTAATGCATGATAGCATAGAGCTGATAGAAAGTTCTCACACTTTTAAATCACTTCAAAAAAAAAAAAATCTTCTATAAGGAAATATGGTAAGAAAATAACTTGCTTGATATTATTATACAATAATGTACAAGAGTCTTGGTTATGTAGAAAAGGTGAAGGATATGATTAGACAAGACCATGACATGTGTGTTAATCTTGACAACTAACATAATAAGTATTAAATGACATAGAATAGAAGAAGTAAATAACAAAAGATAAGACAAAATCTAATTAATAACTAAGACTTCTAGAAAGATTCTTGTGACATAAGTAAGGTTAACATGTGAATAGGACCTACTAATGAATTAATTGGGTAAAATACTTAATTCACACCAACTATGACATGTTGTAATTCTAAGTTACAATTTTAAAGTTATAATAAAAATAAAGAATAATTATCTCTCAACCATAGAGATTAAAACAACATAGAATGAGAATAAGTCTATAGTTAGACATAATAAATGAAGAGTGTGAGATTTCAGGAAGTTGTAAGGTATGGATAAAAGATGTGGAAATGCAACTAAATACAAGATTAACAACATAGAGAAAACACCTAACTTCTCAAAACACTTTGTTATTTGTTGATATGTAAATATATTAACCAATTCTCTCAAAATGGTTTAAAAATGGAAAATAATATGGTGTGAAAATTTCACAATTATATTTTTCCATAGCTTGAGGTGCATGTGAATCATACAATGAACATGTATGTCAAAGTATGTATCAATTGTAGGCATACATATAATGGAAATATTCAAACATAAAGGGATATTTGAGGGTTCTAGATAAACTAATGGACCTTGTTGAATGTCATTGCCAAAGTTTATACTTTGACACACACTCTCGATTGGAACCTTCAGAACTAAGGAATTAATGATTTTTGTCAAGAAAGTATAAATAAGGAAAAGCTACAATTTGAATCTTACTATTGGCAATCATAAGTAGTAGAGGAGAAAGGAGGAAATAGGGTTAAATAATTCTACCACGTGCAAAAATTTGTTATGCTCCACCATGCTTGGTAGTCACAAGACGACAAGGCACGTGATTTACTAGTGTGTCATGTGGTACTTTTTGGTGTGTTTTTGACACACCAACATGTTGGAATGATAAAAATTCCACTAATTGGAGGGTGAATATCCTTAAGAATCCTTATTTGTGCTCAACTTCCTAAAGTATCCTAGTTGGAGAGCACTTTGGTTGGTTTGTTCAAAGGGCTACATAGGAATATTAAGAGTCATCCACATGTAACCAAGACTTAATTTCATGTAATCAATCACTATTTAGCTAGTGTTAATATTTTAATTTAATTTTAAACACATTCATAAATTTTTCTTCAACTTATTAGATGTCCCATAATTAGTTTTTGATGTTGATTTAGATAAAAAGTCTTAAAATCCTTAAAACAATGATATTTCCCCTAAAATTAGAATTTTCCATTATAGAATTTGAAAAACTATCCATGTATAATTATTCTAATTGTAATAAATATAATTTTAATTTTTAGGATAGTGAAGTATATGTAAACTTATCAGTTTTATCATGCATAAGTTGAAGATCCATTTATACATTTTTTACCTCTTGTGAATATATATTTACCATAAAACCCTAAAACTAAATTTATCTATCATCGATATCAGAAAAATATGGAATGAAAGGGAAAAGGAAAAGGGTTAAAGAATATAACCATGTTAAAACCATCCACACATAATTTGGAAAATGGACAAAATTTGATGTAAATCAATCCTTGCTAGACCCATTATCCACATCTAACTTCTCTCTATAAATATTAACACATAAAATATTCATTCAATATCTTTACTAAATCCTTATTTTTAAATGATCCCACACACATGATGAGATCAATGATAGGGTATGCATCCAATCAATAAAGTATAGGTTAGCCTCCATTCCAATCTCTTCAAGATATTTTATAAAACTATATTATAAGAAAATACAGAGGTTTGTAACTCCCTCTCTCAACCATCCAATGTAATGCAAGTGCTCACCATCATTCTCTTTGAATATTTTTTTTTTCTCTTTTGTTATGCCTTATTTCTACAAGCACATCACATGGAAATTTAATGTATTTAAAATTTATTTCACCAACACCTCTTTAAGTAGACTACTACATTCTCCTCTAGATATGGAATAAAATAAACATTCTCCCAATTCCAACCAATTTAAGAACATATAAGTATTTAGGAAATCATCTTGAGAAACTTGTATTATCATCATAGATAAACAAAATATTTGAATCATATTCCACATGCTATGTGTCACCATTGAAAGGTTCACATTTTTCCAAGCCATATAGTACTCTTTTAATTATTTGAGCCTCCATTTTATCTATCCTTATTCTTAAATAACCTCCTACCACTTCCATGACCTAATGGAATGTTGGTACATTTTTCTACTATCTTGTTGATTTTAGGCATTTTTTAATCTCTACTTATACCTTTTTAGCTCTTAGAAGGAGTCAAAATTTTATTAGGATATCAAGTTTTGTGGGGATGAATTATTTAATGTACTCAAACCTAAGAATATTGTCTACAAGTAGGAGGAAAAGTCTTTTCTAGAACTTTTTTATTCCATTTTGAACAATCA
>VDFB02205964.1:10315-30381 GCA_007258455.2 Sequoia sempervirens
AAATTTTCCACCTTTCATTAAGAATAACATTATGTATATAAATGATTATATATAAATATATATAAATATGTATACTATATATACAAATACATAATATTATTATTTCCATATCTTTATAAAAACACTTATACTCATAACCATTGATCGACATATGTACATTAAATGTGTATATACTTCATCGACAACATGTAAGTATGAATATACAAATAAATACTTTCACTCCACATGAAGACCTAATCATGCAAACTCAAATAGGAACATTCAGAGACTAAAAACACATGCTAGTACAAACATACTCAAACCCTGACAAGAGGTTACTTACCGTTTCATGACTATCCTGACTTGACTAGACCAACTAGGCTGTGAGTGTGTGAATGCTTAGTTAGCCTCATAAAGGGTTATCGAACCAATCTCCTCTCCTGAGTGATACTCCCCCTCTCTTCTAGAGGTTTGAACCTATTCTTGGACTCAACTAGTACATCACATAGGTAGTTTTCCATTCACATAAAATAAATTAGCATCATGTAAATCATTTGCATCATCAAAGCATTCACATTACACTACATATTCATTCATTGCATCTTCCATCAATATAAAACATAATCATTCCTTCAAAATCAATAACATCTTAATACATATTTCAGTATTTCACTCTCCTATTGTACATATTAATTTTTTTATAAACATTTATCATCATATTTACTCACAGGGTAAAATTAACCTAGCAACTAAGAAACAGGGTGTAACACACACGTTTCCTTGATGTCAACTTAGGTTTATGTGTTCCTACATGTATATCTTTTTGGATCACACTAAAAGAAGTGTTAAGAGTTTTTTGGTCCTCTATATCCTCAAGATAGGATCACATCATGCTTTGGTGGTTGACCAATTAAATACATTATTTATTCTTTATCTTGGTCGACCTTATTGAAGAGTTGAAGTTTTGTGGTAAATATAAATGCAAGATCATTCCAAATGCAACAAGATGGAAATGTGTACAAGTGTGAAGAAGAGTGTGTACAACTCATATTGAATATCTAGTAGAGATAGTACTAAAGATTGAGAAAGAAAATTTCAATAGTGATTGAACACCTTGGTCAACAGAGATTTGTGTTGAAAATATTTGTAATTCCTTTAGTTCTCATTGTATCTTTCTCTAAGATAGTCAATCTTATCAATTTCATGTAACTTTTTCCTAGATTGGGTTGATACTTTGGTGTTGTGAGTCCTATTTGTATCTTTTCCTAGGTAGTGAGCCTTCCAACAAGTCTTTTTGGTAGTGAGCCTTATATTGTGAGTTAACTCTCATCATGGATTTTCCATCATTGGGATTTCCATGTAAATTTGGTGTCTCCTTGTGCATGTGTGTGTTATCTTTTTCTATTTATTTGTTTCTAATATGATTACTACTATATCTTTCATTGGTTAAGTTTGTAGAAGGTGTTAAGGCTTCTTATTGTTATAATATTCTTTATTATTTCTTTGGTTGAAGTTATATCTTTATCTACTAAAGGAGTTTGATTTGTGCTGAAAGTTTCAAGTTTTAGAAGGGGACAAGTTCTTTGTAGACTAATTTAACCCTCTCCTCTCCCCTCAGCCTCTAAAATTATCCAACATAAACTTTTTGTAGGTCTTCAAGCAATTCAATAAATTCAAGCAAGATCCAAGGCCTTGGGGTGATGTGCATGAATTCAGTCTTTCAAGGAAGCCATTGAAGGGTTTTTAGTTCTATCACTTTGTTGATTCATCATTCCTTCTTATCATTGACATTTCTATTGTGGAAGTGGAAACACTAACACGAGATTTGGCTAAGGAAAACCCCTAAATGGAACAACCTAGATCTTCTATCTTTGAATATATGTAGACTTTAACTTTGGAGAATATTGAAGGAACCTTGAAGATCCATTTTCCTTTTTTGCATTCAAATCCCTACACCTTCACAAGCCGTGAAAACTAACGTACATAATTATCTAATAGTGATCTAACAAATTTTCCTATTCTGAAGATTCCCCTGAATCTGAGGCAGTCTGGTGCCAATAATACTGAGTCAAGTGTTGAGCCGTTGTTGGAAAGATCTGCTAGAGATGGTTCCCCTGTTACTCCTAACCCTGAAAAAACATGTTTAAACATTGGAAGGGATCCCGCTTTGGATGTTCTGAATTTAGCCAAAACTAATGTTGATTCCCATTTCAAATTTTTGGAATGGACTTTCAATGAAATTAATGAGTTAAAGATAAAAAATTGGGCCCTTCAAAGCAAATTGGAAGAGTTGGGAGCCAATATTGTTTCGATTGAAAAGAAAGATGTAGATCAAGGAGATCATGGTCTCAACAAAGAAACTTGGTACCACACTGACAATAACAAAAAGATTGAAATGGAGGTTGAGAATATTAGGAATACCATCAAAATTGTCGCAAAGCAAAACAACTGAATGGCTAGACACAACGCCATTATAATTAATTCTATGACCGAGAAGTTAGATAGAGCCCAACAGGGGTCTCTAGTGGTGGACCTGGAGGAGACCAATGATGAAAGCTAGGAAAAGGATGCTGGCATATCAAAGAGAACCAAAGCCAATCTGAAGAGAAAGCCCCCCCCACTCTGAAGATGATTCAAATTTTTAAAAAAGGAGTCCATGACATGCATAATTTGGAGGTAGAGACAGAGTCTATCCTCAAGACTCTAGGTTAGTTGTGGCCAGTTTTTTGTTGTCTGCTTTGTTGGCCTTTTTTGCTTGACCTTTTTGGTCTGTTACGGTTGGCTATTGTTTGCTTCGTCCTTTTCCTTTCTGGCAGCTGGTGTTTTCTGTTGGACTTTCGTTTTTGTCCTTATTTTTTTGTAAACTATGTGGTTTCAAGTCCACTGTAAACCCATTTTACCCTTTATCAAAAACATTGATCTAACAAATTTGCAAGTGGAATTAGGAATATAAGATTTGACATTAGAGGACCATGATAATAGAATTGACATATATGTACAAGGAAATAGACACCATATGGTGACATTTCCCTCCTATTTAGGTTGACTCCAAATTTATAGGATAGGTACACATCACTATGCCCTTCTCTGCTAGCAAATCTCTATTGTAGTCTATCAATTATTAGAATCTAGCATTTTCATATTAGGTCACATATTATAATTAGGTTAATCAAGGAACATCAATTCCAATTCAGATACAACACACAAAAAGATGTAGATCTAGATCTAATTGACTCACCTACAAGGTTGATAGTCAATCTAATCACCTTAGTGATTTGCATCCTTAATGAATCCCTAGAAAAAAGGAATTTCATCCTAGGTTCTTTGCATTAGACTTAGGATCACCTTTTTCTATGTTTCACCTTCATAATCATTTGATTAATAATTATTATTTAATTAAAATGATCTATAATTATTTATTAAAGTAATTAATTAAATATACTCATTTCTTCTATTATCCATCAAATTAAATAAATACCAAATTCTACCTCATATTGTCTAATTATCTATTTAATAAATAATTATATTCTCAAATTTAATCTCATTTAGTTAACTAATTGATCAAAATTAGTTAACTCATAAATCTATCCAATCTATTAATCCATGTAATAATTTCACTCCCTCATACAATGTCAATTATTCCATGAACTTACTTCACTCTTCCATGCACTTAGTTAACTATTTCATGCAAATAGTTATCTTCTTCTCAATCCCTTATCAAATCTAATTGAGAAATAATAATTATTTTAATTAAAATTTTAAATAATTCTCAACTACTCCATAATTCCCACCTCTCCATATTGACTCCATAATATGTGAAATCCAAGATTAAACCTTATCCATTAATTTCTCTTCCTAAAAGTCTATAAATTCAACCACTTATTCATCGTGTTATTATCCACTTTTTAATTAAATATTCTTTTTTATTTTTATCATCCAAAGAATGTTAATGTTATGATGTACGAACTAAGAGCATCCACATACATATTTTGAAGGAATATCATTTTTCTTGAGTTCAATAGAGGTTTTGGGTGAATTTTCAATAATCACTCAATCAAAGTTTCTCAGATAGAGTAGTTGTGTTTTAAATTATATCTTTTAATGCATTTTTTCTCCCTTATTGTTGCATTCCCATAACATGAAATTTCCCATGTCACCTTCTCTATTTCATGAGCTTCATCATTTTTTGGAGTGGGTTTTATTAGATCTTGTAGCATGTAGTGGTTCTCTTAAAATGAAATTTGAGGTGTATGATAGTTCTTTTTTCTTAAGTTCTGAGAATGAAGATGATGGCCTTGCTTAATGCTCTTTTTATAATAGGAAATTTAAGGAAAATAATTTTTTCTTCTCATTCAATTACAAGGATAAGTAGAAATATCAAAGTCTCATTGTTGTCATGTTTCTAGAGGGTTGTAGCTAAAGAGAGGTTGAAATACAAAGTCACATTTAGTATCCTAATTAACTTTTCTTGTATAGTTATTTTTATGATAATAGCTTTTTATAATTGATTCTTTTGAATATCTTTTACATTTAAAATAATCTAGTGTTGACTTAAAACATTTCAAAATAGAGAACCTTTTAAATTCATTTTCCTTAGTTTTTGAGATCATTGGTACCAAGACCTTGGATAGTAAATAATGGTAGCTAGGATAGGGATGCAAAACTATGGTACATCACCCTTATGGTTAGATAGAAGAATTCAAATCTCAAATTTTACATAGCTTGAAAGGGAAAAAACATGAGATTACTCGTCATATGATTGTTCAAAATGGAATAAAAAAGTTCTAGAAAAGACTTTTCCTCCTACTTGTAGACAATATTCTCAGGTTTGAGTACATCAAATAATTCATCCCCACAAAACTTGATATCCTAATAAAAATTTTACTCCTTCTAAGAGCTAAAAATATAGATGTGGTTGTAGTTGTGGTAGGCTACTAAATTAAGCAGTGTGAGGATTGTAAAACTAAATAGGTATTTCTATCAAGCCCTCATTGGATGTCTTATATAGGAAAAAGGTATAAGTAGAGATTAAAAAATGCCTAAAATCAACAAGATAGTAGAAAAATGTACCAACATTCCATTAGGTGATGGAAGTGGTAGGAGGTTATTTAAGAATGAGGATAGATAACATGGAGGCTCAAATAATTAAAAGAGTACTATATGGCATGGAAAAATGTGAACCTTTCAATGGTGACACATAGCATGTGGAATATGATTCAAATCTTTTGTTTATCTATGATGATAATACAAGTTTCTCAAGATGATTTCCTAAATACTTATATGTTCTTAAATTGGTTGGAATTGGGAGAATGTTTATTTTATTCCATATCTAGAGGAGAATGTAGTAGTCTACTTAAAGAGGTGTTGGTGAAATAAATTTTAAATACATTAAATTTCCATGTGATGTGCTTGTAGAAATAAGGCATAACAAAAGAGAAAAAAAAAATATTCAAAGAGAATGATGGTGAGCACTTGCATTACATTGGATGGTTGAGAGAGGGAGTTACAAACCTCTGTATTTTCTTATAATATAGTTTTATAAAATATCTTGAAGAGATTGGAATGGAGGCTAACCTATACTTTATTGATTGGATGCATACCCTATCATTGATCTCATCATGTGTGTGGGATCATTTAAAAATAAGGATTTAGTAAAGATATTGAATGAATATTTTATGTGTTAATATTTATAGAGAGAAGTTAGATGTGGATAATGGGTCTAGCAAGGATTGATTTACATCAAATTTTGTCCATTTTCCAAATTATGTGTGGATGGTTTTAACATGGTTATATTCTTTAACCCTTTTCCTTTTCCCTTTCATTCCATATTTTTCTGATATCGATGATAGATAAATTTAGTTTTAGGGTTTTATGGTAAATATATATTCACAAGAGGTAAAAAATGTATAAATGGATCTTCAACTTATGCATGATAAAACTGATAAGTTTACATATACTTCACTATCCTAAAAATTAAAATTATATTTATTACAATTAGAATAATTATACATGGATAGTTTTTCAAATTCTATAATGGAAAATTCTAATTTTAGGGGAAATATCATTGTTTTAAGGATTTTAAGACTTTTTATCTAAATCAACATCAAAAACTAATTATGGGACATCTAATAAGTTGAAGAAAAATTTATGAATGTGTTTAAAATTAAATTAAAATATTAACACTAGCTAAATAGTGATTGATTACATGAAATTAAGTCTTGGTTACATGTGGATGACTCTTAATATTCCTATGTAGCCCTTTGAACAAACCAACCAAAGTGCTCTCCAACTAGGATACTTTAGGAAGTTGAGCACAAATAAGGATTCTTAAGGATATTCACCCTCCAATTAGTGGAATTTTTATCATTCCAACATGTTGGTGTGTCAAAAACACACCAAAAAGTACCACATGACACACTAGTAAATCACGTGCCTTGTCGTCTTGTGACTACCAAGCATGGTGGAGCATAACAAATTTTTGCACGTGGTAGAATTATTTAACCCTATTTCCTCCTTTCTCCTCTACTACTTATGATTGCCAATAGTAAGATTCAAATTGTAGCTTTTCCTTATTTATACTTTCTTGACAAAAATCATTAATTCCTTAGTTCTGAAGGTTCCAATCGAGAGTGTGTGTCAAAGTATAAACTTTGGCAATGACATTCAACAAGGTCCATTAGTTTATCTAGAACCCTCAAATATCCCTTTATGTTTGAATATTTCCATTATATGTATGCCTACAATTGATACATACTTTGACATACATGTTCATTGTATGATTCACATGCACCTCAAGCTATGGAAAAATATAATTGTGAAATTTTCACACCATATTATTTTCCATTTTTAAACCATTTTGAGAGAATTGGTTAATATATTTACATATCAACAAATAACAAAGTGTTTTGAGAAGTTAGGTGTTTTCTCTATGTTGTTAATCTTGTATTTAGTTGCATTTCCACATCTTTTATCCATACCTTACAACTTCCTGAAATCTCACACTCTTCATTTATTATGTCTAACTATAGACTTATTCTCATTCTATGTTGTTTTAATCTCTATGGTTGAGAGATAATTATTCTTTATTTTTATTATAACTTTAAAATTGTAACTTAGAATTACAACATGTCATAGTTGGTGTGAATTAAGTATTTTACCCAATTAATTCATTAGTAGGTCCTATTCACATGTTAACCTTACTTATGTCACAAGAATCTTTCTAGAAGTCTTAGTTATTAATTAGATTTTGTCTTATCTTTTGTTATTTACTTCTTCTATTCTATGTCATTTAATACTTATTATGTTAGTTGTCAAGATTAACACACATGTCATGGTCTTGTCTAATCATATCCTTCACCTTTTCTACATAACCAAGACTCTTGTACATTATTGTATAATAATATCAAGCAAGTTATTTTCTTACCATATTTCCTTATAGAAGATTTTTTTGTTCTTTTGAAGTAATTTTAAAAGTGTGAGAACATTCTATTAGCTCTACGCTGTCGTACATTAGAATGAAAGCAATAATATATAAAATAACTTTACTGATTTGATTATTTAATTGACCTAATTGAAGTTTATCTTCCTTTACAATACTATTTGGTAGGGCTGACATAAAATCGGTTGAAATTTTTGGAATGATGAACAGCTTTGTGAAAACAGACTGGATACATCGGGGCCCATAAAAAATGTGCGCCCATGGAGTTCCAGTTAATGTCATATATGACTGGCACTTCCAAGAACAACGAGGGAAAATTAAAGAAATGAATGGGCCCAGATGTAGTAGCTTCGGGATAAGACACAATCCTTAAGGAGGATCGCGTCCAGAAATGAATGGGACCAAATGTGGTAGTTTCAGAATAAGACACAGTCCTTAAGGAAGATCGTCAGAAATGAATGGGCCCAAATGTAGAAGCTTCAGAATAAGACACACTACCTAAGGAAGATCGTAGAATGAGTAGAATGAGCAGAATTCCACTTATTTCCATACTCATCAGACTTATTTCCTTTCCACCATATACGCAAGCATGAGACTCATTTTCAAGCCCCTGGAGTAGGGAGAAAAGTCATCCGCTTGAGTAGAAATTTGAGCCCCTTTGCGGATTATGCATAAGTTGAAAAAATGCATGTAATTTTTCATTTAGTTTTGTACTTAGTTTGACGTAATTATGGATATATTTATATAGTTATAAATAATGTATTTTTGTGTACAGTTGTATTTAGATTTATGATTATTATTTATCTTTATGTTTACATGCATGGAAATTCATGTTAATTGAATTATATGTATGATTTTAATCATTAATCTAATCTTTTCTAATTTATTTCAAATATTTATTCTACTTGGGTGTCTATCCTAAGTTGTGTCTATAGTTGTGAGGTCATCCTCATAATCAAGATCTTGATCCTCTAAAATGGATAGGCAAAATCAAACATTTTAGTTGATTGGTCTCAATATTCACATTTTTGTAACAAGTTGGCTATGCATAAACATTTCATAATTTGATATTATGTTCATAAAGAAAAATATGTGAATTTGGATTCATTACATACATAAGATAAGATACATGACATAAAACATAGGGATTTTTCAATGCACGAGCATTTAAGAATAGTCATGTTCATACTTGCATCTACCATATTTGAACACACTCATCCTAGTGCATCTGAATCACCTAGCAATTATTCTAGAATACATGTGCATATCTAAAGCGTGTTACCTATCAATGTATTTTTAAATATTTCTAGCTTGACATAAAAACTGTAAGAGTGTGAAAGAGGATATCATTATCTAGTATTCTATTATCTAAGAACTCATAGAAAAAAATCCAAAGATCATTAGAGATTGAGTTCCTAGATACGAACTAGACCTAAAACATTAAAGTTGACTCTACACAAGGCAAAGGCTTAAATATTATGATTTCAATGTACATAAATGATTATCTAGGGCATCTCTAAATTTCAAGGCATGCAAATCTCACTATCTTCATCAATAAACAAATATTCTTTTGTCATAAAATTAAGCAATTTATCTCTTTGTTTATCACTATCAACAATTATGTCTAATATATCTCATTTATTCCACTCCAATCCAACAAATCATCAAATATATGTTGATTTATATTTAATTAGTTTGCTTAATTGATTAAGCTACAGTAAACCTTAAGGAAGTTTTATTTCTCCATTTCTTTTTTTGAATTTGAAAAACCTACTCAACATAATTTTTAATCTAGAGTTTCAGATCTACTACAACATTTCTTTTCTTATTTATCATAGAACTTGATGTAAATTTTCCTTTCATATCATGTTTAGGGTTAGGGTAACAATACAAAGCTTATTTTTCCCATACTGCCACCCTAAATCTATACTACATCATAGTAGCTCATAAGGTGTCTTATTTGGTTTGTTATTATACATTCATTTCACATTTTTATATGTTCCTTCCATTTATTTCACATGATGCATGTGTCCTTGATTCATTCATCTAATTCTATGCTTTTGATATGCGGGTCATCTCTATGGAGGTTTTGTTTTATCATGTTTTACCTTTCTCCTCCTTCATTGAATTAGTGAATGCAAATTATATGTTAGTAAAGAGTCTCAATTATTTTTTCACTCTTTTCATGATGATCTCTTGCTTCATTACATAATTCATCATTATCTATCATGTTCCCAACCTATTGATGAAACTATCATGCATTGTAATTACGTATCCTTACTATGCCATGACAACCTAGAGCTATGATAATTTGATGAGTTACCTTCATTTACACATGATGATCAGCCTTATGATGATACTTATATTAGTCCTCATATTTCACATGATTATTTATACATTCATGATAATATAATAGTTGATTATTGTTGAAAAACAATGATCTACTGAGAGGGGGGTGACTCAGTAGATACTAAAAACTTTGCCTTCAAAACCTTTGTGTAGATTATTTCTTTTAGCTTTGAGTACTTTATGCAGAATAACTCATTAAGGCCTTAATGTGCAAATTAACTAAACACACAGAGAGATAGACACACATTCACACAAAAACCCATAACACCAAATAATTCCTTTGGTCACTTGTGCAGTTGGACCAAGTAATTCCTCCATAGTGCTCTGGTTACCAATAGAAACCCTATTCACATAGACTTAACCATTTGAGATCTTCATCTTTAGATTTGGGCCATTGAGCTTCTCTTTTGTGCCATGATCCATTGGTCTCATTCATTGTCATATCTTTAAAACCTTTCCGTCAAATAAATTACCTTTAATCATCCATTGTCGATATCCATCAACTAATGATCATCATTGGATCAATCACCAAATAATCTGCATCGATGATATCCTTCATTGATCTTATCCTTTATAGCCATCACGTATTGCAAAATTTCCTTCATCCTTCAAATTCATACCTGTGATGCATAGTCCTTCAGTGATGACCTTATCCTTCATAGCCATCATATATCACTATATCAATTAGGACATCCACATCTATTTTTGCAATGTGAAGAAACATAGTGATCACTGTCCAATCATATACCTTTGAATCTCTGTCGTCCATCACATATCGTTGATATGTTGCAAGAATCACCATTCCTATTTTCAATTCACCAAAATGTAGCAATCACCATTGGATTAGCTATCGATCAATATGCGTCATTCACCACTATCCCATTGGCTCTGACAACGGGTCCACCAAATCTCCATGAGTTGGAGGGATAACGCCAAGTGTCTTCCTCTGACATCATTCTCCACTACCGCTCAACACTCATCGTGCATCACTAAAAAGTTGACTTAATTTGAACTCATAACTGTGATGAACTAAGACCCTGCAATGCAATTTCATCCATTAGATGTTCTTTCATTCAATCTTACCCATACATCGCATATCACTCAAATCATCTTGACTCAAGGATGTATAAATGTGATACAATAACACCTAGCGATGCAATAAGTTTTTGACACCTATCTTTTCTAACTTCACTTTCCACTACTATCGCTTATCACCCATATCTTCAACCTTATTCACTTCACAACAATGATGTGAAATGATGGGGCGATATGATGCCATGTGTCACTTGTCCTACCAAGGCACTATCCTCCATCACTGCACACCATTTGATCACCTTCATCACAACTATTAAACCATCTTCATTGCATATTGTTGATCTTAAGACTAACTTCAACTTGCTTTTTGAAAAGTGTGAGATCTAGTGATAGTCATTCATTATGTATCATTGAACCACAAACCAATTTTAAAAATCTATCAGTAATGGGTATGTGCAGGATCATCATGGAAAAAACAGGTCCTTTAGTGGTGAAAAATTCAGAAAAAATAGAGTTAGGAAACTTGACATAAAAATTTGAATAAGCTACCTATATTATTTCAAAAATATGTAAGAACATAATCTGTAGCAAATTGAATGTAGTTTCTAAACTGCTAGGTTTTAAAAAAAAAAAACTATTTGGTGAAAATTTGAAATTTCAATGCAGTAGTACTTAAATTTGAAGGAAAAAATAAGAAAAAGGTGTATGTCTAACCACCCTAACCACAATAAAAGGATAATATTTTTTTATAAGATTTTAGATATAAGTAGAGGACTCATGTCCCAATGTGATGCATATTTTTTTTGTAATTTTTTTTCCAAGTAAATAATTAATTATGAATTTTTATTGCAACTTCTAAAAAATATAAAACTTCATTGTCCTAACCACCTTAACTTGTCAAACTTCATGGCATTCAATTCTTTTTTTTTAATCTTATAGTATGTGAAGCATAGAATGTGATGCATGTTTTGGATTCAAAAATGTGATACCATTTGAAAGACATAGATGTTTTCAATCAGCCTATCAATCAAGACTTTAGTCATAATTCAAATAGAAAATGAATAATAATTATTTATTAAATTCAAAGTAAAGCATAATTTATATTGTTGGAAAGCTAGAATCTCCTTTAAAAACCATTTTCATTTCATCAATTTTGGGTAAAAAAAAGGTCATCAGCCACATACCCTACAAATACCCATCATATTGCCACTTTTTGGCCCATCATGATCCTGCACATACCCTAATACGCAATATTCAGTGATAGCCATTGGAGCTCCATATTTGAATATATGCACTATTTGATCTTCAAAGGAACCCATCACTTTCTATGATGTGTTCATCCTATCATTCAATTTATGACAGTACCATCAATTCATGTCATCCTCATCTTACCAGGTCTCACTACCACATCTACTTTACTAGGTCCCATAGTCGACATCCATTATCCTATCACCCTATCATACATTATCCAATTATAATGATCGCGACTGTTGAAAATCTTCATATCATATCGCTAATCTTGAGACAGACTTCAACTTTCTTTTTGCAATGTGTGATAACCACTCATTGTGTATCGCTGAATTACAAACCAATTCTCAAAAGCTATCTACTATGTGTGAGATCTAGTAGAACCCATCAGTGAGAATAATCGGTTGACAATGTGAAGGGGTCAGTCACCGAACAAACTTAAAGGTCATAAGTTATAACTTAATTGATGTGCAAAGCTTCAACTAGTAGTCAACAATAAAATAGGAGAACACATTATCCGCGATGATTGCAAACACATTAGGATTTATCTGTAAACACTAATATCACCTGAGAGCAGAAATAATGCATTGTTGGATGCATCCTTCACTTTCTTAACCTGTAGAGCACATCACTGGAATTATCTTGAAAAACCCATATCGAATCTACTGCTTGTTTACACCTTTGTCTTCTAGAAGAACCTTTTACAATCCTCATGTTAAACTTGCATGAGAACAATGCAACATTTTCAAAACCATGTGTCTTTCATTAGCACCCCACACCATAACTTACAGAACCAAATCTAGTGTATCTCTAAGCACACCACTAAACTATCCTCATGCCAACATATCCCTTGCATGATCAATTCCACTTTATTTGACATCAAAGACACTTTTGACATCAATGAATTCACCAAAAACTTGTACCCATGCTAAATATTCACTGCAAACCTTATCTCTTCTTGACATCAATGACACTTTCCATTAATGCCATCATCCTCACTTGCATGAGCAGTTACTCCATTCCATCTCTAATCCTCTTTCAACATGCTAGCAATCTTCCTTGCATTATTTCCCTTTTGACATCATTGACAACTATATGCCAATAATTATGTTAGATATGATGATACTTCATTGCCTGTATACAATGATATTATAGAGTTTTGTGAAGATAAATTACTTGATGATTATGATGGTTCTATGGATTCTTCTTTGTATGTGAAAAATTTATTGCTTAATAATTATATATACATAGACAATGACAACTTATTGAAGGGAAAGTTTAGATTTAACTTATGTGGTATAGCTTTAAAATGGTTTGATTCATCTTGTTTCCTCTATACTTAATTTTTTAATTTTTCTTATGCTTTCATTAACATTTTCTCTAGATCTAGTTCTCATAAGAGGGTAAACCCACAATAGTGAGTCACAAACTTGGGACATGAGATTTATCAATTTAGATGGAGCTGAAAAGTTAAAAATGCCTTCATTTGAGATGAGTCAAAAAGTACCTTCAATTTGAAGGTGGACCTTCATCTGAATGTGATTCAAAAAGTACCTTCATTCGAAGGTGGACCTTCCTTTGAAGGTGGACCTTCCTTCGAAGGTGTGAAATTAAAAAAAAAAAACTTTTGTTCAAGAAGGTTTTTCAAAAAGAAATCTTGAAAATGGCAAACCTTTGAATGAAGGTCCTTTGAATAAAGGGCGCATAAAAGTGACCTTTCCACCTTATGGCTCAAATTTTCCTCTTTTATTTGGTTTTCAACCTTGGGTTGGACCAAAAAATGGAATGAATATGAAAAGATAAATTGCAATATCATAGTACTTGAAATAATATTTCCAATGAGTATAATTTTTAATATATTTAGTTTAATTATTATATTTATTTTCTCTTTGCTAGTAACATAGTGTTTTTAGCAATCGAAAAGGTATTTGTTTGACACGCATAGAAATATAGTAAAATAGATCATTTTATGAAAAATATATGTGCACTAGTATTGATATTCTTATTTCAAAAAAATAGTTAATTTGGTTGCATAAAAAAAAATGCATTATTGAAGTAACCTATGTCTGAATTATAGTTAATCTCCCTTTGAAAAGTTATAAGAAAATTATGCTACAAAAAGTTAGTAAAAAAATATGTGTACTATATATTGGTGTTACAAATCTATGTTTATTCTTTTATAATTTTAACCTTTCTACAAATAAAGTTATAGTTTATCAAAGTAATGTCACTTTTTCAAAATATTGGTAACTGTAAAAAAAAGAAGTTATAATTAAAAGTTATGTTAAAAACCCCAAATTATTTCATAATTTTTAAAAACATATATTTATGTAATATAGAAAAATAATCAAAGACCACTAGTTCACATCATCTTCAAATTCTTAATAGTTTTATTGTTATAGGTGTGAAAAAGTAAAAAAATTGTGAAAAATGTTGATTTCAATGTTTCACTTTTGCTAAAATATGTGACACATTATTGTGGGGTCACTCGAGAGTAGCATGAACTTAGAATTAATTATTTTTATTTACCTTTTTGGATCGTTGTACTATGTATACTTCTAGACACACACTAAAGTCACAAATAACATAAAAAAATATTTGCTTGATATGAGAGATGGATTCATTATCTAGATATCACTCTTACTTTTCCTTTATTTATCATTTGTGTCGATCACTTTTAACATATAATTTATCTTTTGGTATGTCTTTATCTTCTATATTTATTTTCCCGCAACTTGGCAGCATGTTTGCTTGGCTTCATATTTATTTTTACTACATATAATTTTAACCCATGTATGGGGATCATTTTTTATTTCTCCTATCATGTTATTGTCTCATGATTTATCTTTGGATTTCTCATTATTTATCTCTTATTTTTACATTTATCATATTTGGTCACTCTTAGATAGTTGTTGCTTATTCTTCATGATTCTTATCCTCTTATACTTTGATATTTTATTCTTATCTAATGATCATCATGACTATTTGCTTCATATACATATGTTTCTACACTGTTTAATCTAGCTTCTTAGGACATTAGCTTTTGTTCCTATATTGATTTATCTTATTTATTATATATCATTGTGTTGTATATACTTACGTTAAGTGGTATAACTTATTAGAGCAACATCTTATGTTCATAAATTAAGTTATCTAGCTTCTTAAAGAATTTATTTTAATTCCCTAAATTTATGTATTATTAGTATATATACCTACATTACTTGTTGGGTCCATGATATCTTATTATTATATCAAATTAATAAAATAAGAATTTCATTGATTGTTCATCTATGATTTACGATTTTATTATCTTTTTGTTTAAATAATTTCTTTACAATCCATTCTTGTCATAACTTGCTACTTTAGAGAATGTATTATAGTATCAACTTTTTCAATCCTAAATTTCAAATATTAATCTCACATCACCATGTGGCTAATCCCACAATAGTGTCCCATTTGTGTGATATCTTTGATTTTACTTGAAATCACGTATTTTAAAAAAAATTAATGAGTTAATCCAAGTGGGGTTCCATCTAACAGAGTTATATTAAAACCAATTATATTAAACTTCCTTTGATGGAAAGTACTAGTCTTAAATCAAACCCATGATAGAGTCTCCTCTACACCTATTAAAAATATGAAAAAAAAAATGTCACATTTTGGGAGATCAAATGAAGTTAAATATTTAAAATTTCATTTTGTAAATAACACTTAATATTAGCTTTCAAAAAATAAAAATGTATTATTTTTCTTGAATATTAATTTTTTTTAATTTTATAATTAATGTAGGTACATTATGAAAAATAATGCCCTATATTAAAAACACTTATGAAAAATAACAAATATTCTTAGAAAAATATGAAAATAATTAATTGCACTCCACATGGATGTCATTCTTTCACTAAAAAAATACAAAGATAATTTTGATTAATATGCTAAGAGAAATGTGGTATAGAATAATATAGGTCTAAAATTTTAGTTATTAATAATTCAAAAATTAATAATTTATAAAAGATATTTAATAAAAAATAATCAATAGATATGTGAACAATGCATTGAATTTAAAGATCTAATTCCAAAGAATCGTGTAAATTTTTTATTTGTAGAGTAAAATTTATATGATATAGAATAATGTCACTCAATAAGAATAATAGAAAAAATAAACATTTATTGAAAATACATATAAGAATGATATGAAAAATTGTGTGATCTTTTAAAATCACAACTTTCATACACATAGAAAATTCCCAGAACTCATCACTTTATATCATCCTTAAATTATTGACCATTTATTTTCTATAATAAAAACAAATTCAAAATTATTGATTTTGGGTTGAACCCACTTAGGATAAATAGTGGGACACACTATTATGGGGTCACCCAAGTTTACATGATGATCTTGTATGCTTATATATTATGTCTAAGTTATCTGACATGGTCTTATCACTATATTTTGCTTTGAATAGAGTTTACATTTCTTGGTATTACATTTATCATATCATGACTTCAACATTTCTTGTTCATCCTTATATATGCATGCACTAGGGTGCATCATTCTATTATCCCTTCTCTATTGTTCATGCATTGTCATATCTTACAATAGAAAATTGAGATTATATTATAATAGCACATATCTTGATCATATCATTTATTGTTCCTACATAGCCATATCACATTGATCCTATATTTTATTACATATTTATCATATTTATCTTATATTAGGGTATTATATTTTTCCCTTTTCATATAATGGGATTTATTGTCACTCTTCATCATTTAGATTTATATCACCAATCTTATAATCATACTTGCTACATTTAGGGACTTTTCATAATATTAGGCCTTGTGCTACTAATCTTATATATCCTATCAATCTTATTGATTCTATTAGGCTTCATTCTACTAGCATGCCTTACTCAATTATATCAATGGAATGTCACCTACCTTACCAAATGTGTTCTCTTGTTCATGGATTCCATTTTGGTTCATTTTTTCTTTACTTTCACAAGTGTTTTTTGGCCATAGAGGGCTACATTGCCATTATCTTGCTCATGATGGGAGCAATAGCATTATCCTTTGATCCTACTTAATATTTTTCATTCTCATCAATACCACGTTGGAAATTTTATTGTACTTCCATGAGTGCTTTTTTATCCATTTAGGTTTGAATCATTATTTTCCCCATGTTGGGGTAGTGATCCTATCTTTGACTCTATCTCCAGTCCACTTCCAACCATCTCATGATGCATTTTCTTGCTACAATTACTACATATTTTAATACTAGGATGATTATATGTTCTCACATGATTATCCTTGGTTATTTATTTGTTACATGACTATGATTATGACTATCCCACAATGTATTTTATCATCAATATATTTTTATTTGACCATGTTTATTATTGATATATTGAATAATACATATCATTCAAACAATTTTACCCTATGATGAAATCTATTAAAAGGGGTATAATTGATGAATAACATTATCATTGTTTGTATTCAATTTATCTTGGAAGTTATTAACTCATTGTGGAATATTTTTTATTACTTTTCTTGTAAGAAATCATGGGATAACATATGCAAAAGGAAACAACATGCAAGAAAAATATCCCTTTCCATGGATTAGGTTCATCTATATATCATATTTACTTTATGCATGTTTGCGAATGCTACATATTTAAAGATTCATATTTCATACTTAGAGATTCACATGCACCTCAAATTGGGGGTAAAATGTAATGGTCAAAGAAACATCCTTGATGCACTATCCATTTAGTTTTCTGCTTTGTTTAATATCTAGTGATGCATTTATATAGCTACAAATATCTTTTTTGTGTGTGTAATTTGACTCACCTTAGAAAAAACTTATCCCTATACTCATATGCATGAAATCCTTATTTGAGTATCTTATATTTTATTTTAACCATTAATACAATTCCCAATCCATAAACTTTTCCTTTTAGACAATTATCCAATTTGGCTATTTGATTTAAATAATTTCAATAGTTGCAAGGTTATCTTTATGTGGCAATGATTTTGACCCTTATAATTACTAAATCTAAATCAAACATTTCAAACAATTTTCCCCATTTCACACTTTTTCCAAAAGTTGGACATGCATAAGCATTCACAACTTGTTATTTTTGATGTATAAAAAGTCACCAATTTCAATTCATTATACACATATGAACCATAGATTTTAGGGTGTAGGATGCTATAACACTCTTGCTTAATTAAGGTTTTTCACCTAAAGGAAAGAGATAGATCCCACACAAAATCTCAGTGGTTCACTCAAAATAATGCAAGTATAATGGAAATATGAATGAAGTGTGCCTAGATAAGATGATTCAAATGAAAAAAACTAAAGAAAGATATTGATTATTGAATGAAAACTAAAGAAATGCAAGTTGTTTGAAAACACATTGTGATATGCAAAAACACCTAAAAATGAAAGCAAATTGTAACAAAAATGGATGAAACTGAAAAGGTGCACCTGAGATATTATTGGAGACTAGAAATGATATTTAAAATGTTGCTAATCCTAATTTTTAGGCCTGGTGGGACTCATTCACCAGTCTAGGTGAATTAGTCCAAGATCTAGGAAACTATTATGGAGCCCATTTCAGACAAATGGGTATCCAAAACTGTAGAAAACCTGCTTCAGGCCTAGAAATGGGATCCATTCACCATCCATGGTGAATCAGTCAACTTTTGAATTTCTAAAAATTCAAAGGTGGAAACTGAAGTCTCTGGTCTGCACTTTGGCTCTTGACAGTTGTCCACCTCCGAAAGTCTGATTTTCAGGTCTAAAATTAACTTTTTGCTGATATTTTTCCTTAAATAATGAAGATAAGACTTTAAAAACTTTGAAAATTGATTCTTAATAATTTCCAAGATTCCAAAATGCATAATCTGCAAACATGCAAGAAAAGAAAGAGAAATGTTGAATGTTAGGGCATCGGAGTTTGCCTTGGTCAAACCCCTTTGTAGGTAATTAAACCAAAATGATGAAAGAATGTAATGAAGCATGAAACAATGAAGTCAATACCTTTTCATGATATTTGATCTTGAATTTTTGTAGGAAAACACAAAGATTCTACCTTTGAATGTCCTTGGAAGCTAACTTGATGACTTAGAATGTAAAAACCCTAACTTGCTTGACTTGAAGGAGAAGATAGATGATGAATGAATGATAAGAGATGTACGAATGAGCTAGGAGATTATGAATTAGGGTTTCTAGAGACTTATATTTATAGGAAATCCACCTTATTTACCTTTAAATTGGATCCCCAAGGTTGACATGAAGAATAATAAAACTTAAAATCCAACTTTTTCCCACTCAAAACTCAAAAATAGCCCAAATGGGACACATTCACTACCTTGGGCGAATTAGTTCCACCTAGTAGGGACTCATTCACCACAGATGGAAAATTAGTCCCAGAGGGGTCCATTTTCCAACTGGGTTGTTGGGAGATAAGAAAACCAAGTTTATATAGTGACTTTGTTAGATATTTCGTCAAATTATGCCTTGGGATGCACAATATGGGGAAATAGGTGCCTGTTAGTGATGATGTAAAGGTTAATTAGGCCTTGGGACACAAAATAAAATGTGAAAGTGTGATTAAATACACATTACAACACTAAAATGAGGTCCACATAGCCTAGGAAGGCACAACATCCAATGTGAATGTGTAGGAAAAATTCCAACACTAGACTAAGGTTAAGTTTAATTCACAAGCTTTATAGATTGATGTGAAGATGCATTTAACTACATTTTATAATGTTAAATTAAGGGAAAATGGGTTTATTAAGTCTAGAGAGGTGTGAAAGTCCTTTACAACACTTTACAACACCTTTACAAGACATCGATAGATGCATTTTATTTAGTTTGCAAGGGTCCAAGACCTAGTGTGGATGTGTGAAACACCTCACAACACTAAATCAAGGCCTTATTAAATCCAATTTATCATCAATTATTCCTCAAATCAAGCAAGTTTCCTTTTTTCTATGGTAC
>VDFB02205966.1:0-44293 GCA_007258455.2 Sequoia sempervirens
ATTTTAGTTGTTAAAGGAGAAATTTACTTTTGTACCTATCTTGATTGTGCTAGATCCAAATGGGCACTTTACAATGATAACAAATGCTTCAGGAGAGGGTGTAGGAGTAGTTCTTATGCAGGATGGAAAAGTGGTGGCATACGAATCTAGGAAATTGAAGCAACGTGAATTGAACTATGCACCACAATATTTGGAGTTGGCTGCCATAGTGCATGCCCTTCAAATGTGGAGGCACTACCTTTTGGGGAAGCCTTTCAAACTGAAAACAAATCATTTGGGACTATAGTACATTCTCACTCAACCCAACCTGAATGCTCATCAGAGACGATGGTTGGAGTTTTTGAGCGAGTATGATTTTGGCATTGAGTATATAAAAGGAAAAGAAAATAGAGTAGTGAATGCCCTAAGTAGGAGACATCTTGCAGCTATGGTCATTATAAGGTCAAATTTTAGACAGTGGTTGGTTCAAGATTTTTCAGGAGATGAGCATCATGATAGGGTGAAACAAGCCCTTGAGCAGGATCCTTTAGATCATAGATATGATGGATACATGTTTGAGACTGATGAACTCTTAAGATATCAGGGATGGATGTATGTTCCTAATTCAGTAGGATTGAGGGAATTAGTGTTAGAAGAATTTCACAATGCACCTTATTCAGGGCATCCAGTGTAACAAAAATGTTAGAGGGACTCAGACCATTGTATTTCTAGCCAGGACTTAGGAAGGATGTTATTGATTTTGTAGCCTAATGTTTAGAATTCTAGCGAATTAATGCTGAGCATGTGCATCCGACAGGACTTCTATACCCACATGGGGTGCTAGAATATAAATGGTAGGTACTCACTATGGATTTCATTCAGGGGTTGCCTATGACCAAGTCCCGACATGACGTCATCTTGGTTGTGGTTGATAAATTAATGAAAGTAGCTCACTTCATTCCTAGGAATCTTAAGGATGGATCTTTGGTCTTAGCAAAAAAAAAATTGTAGGATATTTTCCAGTTGCACGAAGTGCCAGAAACAATCATCTCTGATTACAACACTCGAATGAATTCTAGGTTCTAGACTACATTGAATGCTTCTTTAAGGACCAAATTGAACTTTAGTTCAACATATCATCCTTAGACCAATGGTTAGACAGAGAGGACGAATTAGCTAGTGGAGGATCTCCTTAGGATGTACTATATGGATCAGCAACATAAGTGGGAGGAGTACCTACCTTTAGTGGAATTTGCATATAATAACTCATATCATTCCTCTCTAGAAATGACACCTTTTGATGCTTTGTATGACCACAAATTTCATACACCTATCAATTGGGATAAGGTAGAAGACAAGATTTTCATTGGGCTAGAGATGTTGAGAGAGATGGAGGATTATATGAAGCTAATTAAGGAAAAGTTGAAACAAGCTTCAGATCACTAGAAGAGCTTTGCAGATAGGAACAAAACATTTAGATAGTTCTCAGTGGGAGATAAGGTCTTCTTGAGGATTTAACCACATAAGAGTTCAATCTCATTTGGAAAGAGCTCTAATATTTCCCCTAGATACGTTGGGCCATTTGATGCTTTGGAAGTTAGATCAACCTAGTTGCATATAGGCTTGCTCTACCACCAACTCTATCTTGTATACATAATGTCTTCCATGTTTCTATGCTTAAGCCATACCATCTAGTTGTTTCTCATATTATTGAATAATATGTATTGCAGGTTCAAGATCCAGAGGTGGTGCTAGTGGAGCCCACCAGGATTTTGAAGAGGTGCAATGTTAAGTTGTGGATATGAGATGTTATGTAGTATAGGGTCTAGTGGGACCAATATTCGGTGGATAGTTCCACCTGGGAGAATGCAGAGGATATTGATAGATCATTCCCACATTTGATATTTTAGCATAATTTTATTTCTACATATTATGACTTTTATTATATATACTAGATGTTTAAGACTTTTTATGTAAATGTTTTGTAATAAGACATCGAGATGATGTCTCTTCCAAGTAGGGAAGGATTCAACGTCTCAGACTTTGATGCTACCTGAATTAATTTATGTGGAACTGATTTATGGATGATTATGTGGTAGAATAAATATTATATTAATTTGAAAGATGAAATAAGTAAATGATTATTTTATTTTGGAAAAGATGAAATGTAATGAATATTATTTTATTTTGAAATGATGCAATATAGAAAATGTTTTGATTAAAGATAAAAGATGGGTTTTGAAGGGGCCTGAAACCCTATACAAAAGAGAGCAGCTGATAAAAAGAAGAAACCATTAACTAATAATCAGCCCAGCAATAGCAAACATACAGCCAAAAAATAGCCAAAAAGATGGAAACCAGACAACACTACATATTATTCAGGATCTCCACAACTTCCATTTCATTCTTAGCCATCTTGTACACATTCTCCACAATATCTAAGGCCTTAATAGAGGCACCAACTTGAGCTTTCATTATGTTCCTAGTTCTAACCCTCGGCCCACTAGTCTATACCTCTTCACTCAAAAAAATACCTTTACCCATGACTTTCTCACCCTCACCAGCCACATTTGGCATCTTACCAACAACCACAACATCATCCACAAAGACATTCTCCTTTTTTATTTTTCATCAGAGGGGAAATAACCCTAGCAAAGACCAAAATGTCCACAACCGTAGGAGAATCACCCTTTTTCATAACAACATTCCTAATATCATCATTTTTTTCCTCAAGAGCAAAAAATCTACTTTCCCAATTCTTTTTCAAATTAGTGGTTTCCTTAGCAACAGTATAAGCAACAATATTCAGGGACTCCATCACATGATCAATCTGGATTTGGACAGAAACATCCTCAACCTTGCTAGCAACACCTCTAATTCTTATATTAGTCTATTGATCTCATGAAAAAACCATTTAAACAGTTTAAACAAAACATTGACAGAATCACAGGCTGAGCCCAACACATCAATCTCCTCTTTATCAAAATTCTCAATACGCTTTCCCATAGCCACATCATCCATAGAGACATTCTCCTTTTTTATTTTTCATCAGAGGGGAAATAACCCTAGTAGAGACTGGAATGTCCACAACCGTAGGAGCATCACCCTTTTTCATAACAACATTCCTAGTATCATCAATTTTTTCCTCAAGAGCAAAAAATCTACTTTCCCAATTCTTTTTCAAATTAGTGGTTTCCTTAGCAACAATATAAGCAACAGTATTCAGGGACTCCATCACATGATAAATTTGGCTTTGGAAATAAACGTCCTCAACCTTTCTAGCAACACCTCTAATTCTTATATTAGTCCTATTGATTTCATGAAAAAACCATTTAAATAGTTTAAACAAAACATTGATAGAATCACGGGGTAAGCCTAACACATCAATCTCCTCTTTATCAAAATTATCAATATGCTTTCCCATAGCCACATCCTCATCAGAAGTACTAGGAGGAGCTTTCTGATTAGAAACATCCTTACCTTTACCAACAGGAACAGGGGTCTTCAGCATCTAAATGGAGCAAGCAATTTCCTCTGCAACAACCTTCCTTTTATGCAACCTATATGTTTCCTCTTTACTAGTACCCACCTCAGTAGCACCCACGCCCCTTTCCCTACCTTGCTTTGGAAACAAAATTAAAACACTTGGAGGAGCCTCTCCATAAACATCACCAACCAGGGTTAGAGGGAAACCCTTCTCCAAAAGAGGGTCCACACTTGGCACTTTTTGTTTCCGGCTTCCATCCTTCGCAACCTGCACAGTTTTGGACACTGGGGGAGGAGAAGAAGCTTCCCCATAAATTTCACATTTGTCCTTTCCCCTCCTAATAGGAATCTCCTCCACCTCATCACTGCATGTCATGTAGCCTTCTTTGTCCCCTAGCTTCTTTTTACCACTTTTACCCACAACAGGGGAAATGGGGCCCTCCTCCAAAGATGCATAAGAATCCAGAACATAATCAGCATCAACAACCCTATCTGACTCTGAATCCTCATTCAAAATAAGCTTCCTCCTCTTAAACTTCTTACCACCCCTTTCATCCCCTGAATCCGTCTCATAGCCTTCCTGGGGCTTAGCAGTATTATCCTGCGGGGTAGCAGGGGTTTTATGCACCTCATGGGCTTTGACATGCTCATAAATAAGAACAATCAACACCACATGCAAAACAAGGTTCTTGGTGTTTTTCAAATGCTCCTTAATCCCCAAATCTAGAGACATTAGCAAATAATAAGGGAAGGATACCCATTTTTTATGCCATAAATGGTTAAGTAGAAGAAAATGATAAATATTGATCATAGTGTACCTTCCTTCCAGAGATACATACCTCATTATTTCCTTAGCTACATCATGCCAAAGCACTTTCAAAGAGCTACGCAGATACCCGTTGCTTTTAGCTGGGTTCAAGTCAACCGCTTCATCCTTTTTGAAGAAAATGGCCATCGTTGTTTGCACTTCTTTCTTATCCCTAAAAACCTTCATACCCTGCACAACAAGGCCAGTAATTTGGGCAATAAGTTCTTCATCCACCACAATATCCGTCCCTCCTAGGTTCAGAAACCTCTCCTTCCATCCTTGAGCAACTAAATCCGTGACTTGGGGATTATTACCATGCAATTTTTTCCATGTACAGAGTAAAGCCACCCTTCTCAAGGACTTCCCAAACCTCTTTCTTCTGCCTCACAATATCACATGACTTTGGCTCAGCCTGATTTCTATCCCCACCCATGGCAGAAAACTTGACACACAGAGACCAAGCACTCAGCAAAAAACACTTGTGACAAAAACCATAGCCAACCAAACTAGCATAAATTAACTAAAGACTCAAAACAAAGGCAAAAAATTCCCAAAATCCATGTGAAGCCATTCTCTGAATAGAGATGCAATAATGAACAACGAGCCTTGTAAAAGCCACCACTTCTAATCAAATCTTTAACATCCTTAGTCATGAAAATCAAGCACATGACCAAGGACAAACAACCTTTCATCCGACATAAGATCCCAAAAATATTAGCATTCATTATTAACAATGGTTGAGGCCTCAAATGGAATTGGGTCATTTAACTCCCATTCCTTACTATCACGAACACCATAGTTGGAAAAAAAATCCGCCAACCTATTTCCTTCTCTCATAACATGGGAAATATAAACATTATCAAAAGAATTAATAATATTAATAGGATCCCTAACCATGGCCTCAATGGTCCAAGAAGGAGGGGAAACATTCTTCAAATTATTAATAACATTCAAGGAGTCACCCTCCACCCAGACCTTTTGATACCCTTTCCTTTGTGCCAACTTGAGACAATGATAAGCTGTAGCTGCCTCCACAAAGTGGTTTGTCTAGATTCCTAAAGGGAGTGCCACCATAGAGACGAGCCTACCATTAGAATTTTTGATCACTCCCCCACAACCTGCAAGTCTCAAATTTTCTTTAGCCGCACCATCAAAATTAATCTTAACCCAACCATCTGGTGGCGCCTTCCACACAACATCATCTCTGGAGGACTTCCCTTTAGAGATAGGAAGATAGATATCACATGACACCTTCCACTTTTGAGCAATTGATCTATCAGAGGAGCACAGGTTAATATTTTGACCAGTATAAAATGAAGTCCCAGAAAGAAAGTTCTCTTTAATAACCGCACTGATCTTATAGGCAACAGTTAAAGTTGGAATAGCAACATTTCTAAAAATTTGGTTATTACATTCCAACCACACCCCCAAAATCACATGAGGCAAAACAAAGGACCATAAAATCTACAAAGCCAAATTAGATGAAGGACCAACCCATTGGAACCATAAATTTTTGACAAAGCTCGGGAAGACCCAGCTAAGATTCCATAGTGATAGCACATGATTCTAGATCACTCCAACATAACTACACCCAATCATCAAATGACAAGTATTTTTCGCTTCCTTTTCACAAAGAAAGCATCTATTGGGCATAAAAAACCCTCTTTTAATCAAGTTATAAGTAGTAAGAATTTTATTCTGAAAGAAGAGCCAAAAGAAAATATTGATCTTGGGGATCAGCCTAGGAGACCAAACAGAGGCCCAAAAAAAAGGCAAGCCAGTAAAAGAATCACTCAAATGAAAATCCTAAGCAACAGAAAAATTACCCACAGAGGAAGGTTTCCAAACAAACCTATCAAGAGAAGGGGTAGAAGGGATATGAACCGAGGAGATAACTCTATATAAGCACTCCAGACCCATTTCCACCTCATGCAGCTTCCTCCAGCAACCTCCAATATATTCAACAAAAAATTTGCCAAATTGTCGCAAACAGAGGTCCATAAGGGGATGAGCCCATGTCTCATCCTTAAGAGGCACATTACCCAACCAATTATCATCCCAGAACAGAATACTCCTCCCATTTCCCATCTGCAATATAGAAAATGTTATTTTGGAATGATAAATTATATTGCTTTGATCTATTTTTGGACACTAATCTATTAATGGGTGCCTGAGTTTTCATGAGTTACAGGTTGTTGAAGACAATGGTGTGGTTAAGGTAGAGGAGGCTAGCTACCTAGTAGGGTTAAGATGGAATGGTCTCTCTGGCACACACAAACACTTAGTGTAGCGTAGAAAATTGTATACTCTTGAAGAAAGAGGCAATTTCATGCTTAATTTGGACCTATTTTGGCATCCTTGCATTAATCATTCCTTAAAATTACCATTTATAGGCCCCTAAGACCCATTATTTTGGACCTTGAGGCTTATTCCACTCAAAAATCATATAAATCCCGACAAATAACATTTAAATTATTCAAATTTCATAAAACCCACCTCATAAACCTCTGGTGGGATTAAGTCACCCAAGGTGGCGACTTAGTCCCTTTTGGGGGATTTTTCAATTTTGAGCAGGAAAATCACCGACCTAATTCAAATTTTTGATGGATATCGACTTGTAAGGTCTAAATAATTATTAATTAGGTATTGATGCCTATAAATATAAGTTTTTAGGTCATTTTTCATAACATCTAGTCATTTTCAACAAACAAATTCAAGAGTCAAGTGTTGAATATCTTTTACAGGAAGATTCATAAGTCTATCTACAACAAAGTTGAAGATTTAGGACAACATTCTAGGGTTTTTTTGCAGGTCTTCAAGCTCACATTTTTTCCAAAGTATTGTGTTTCTTAGGGTTGATCATGGATTCCTATGGATAATCATGAAGAATTCTAGGGTGGGGAGATGCAACTAGCCATCAAGCCAAGCCTGAGGACTTGTTTTCTAAGTGATTCCATCTTCCATTTTTTCTCTATTTTCAGCCTAAGGAAGGTTTGCATGTTATTAAGATTCATTTCTAATGTGATTTAGGGTCTCTTAGAATGAGTCTCACATCATTCTAGTTTCATTTATGCATCTTATTCTTGCATGTTAGAATAGGGTTGCATCTTGCTTCAGATTTCCTAGTCTTAGATGCACTTAGGGCTAGGGTTTTACAACATATTTCATCATCTCTTTCAAGGTTTAAATACCAAAGAGGGGTTTGATTGAGGCAAACCCCCCATTAGAAACCAAATTATATTTTGTTTTGCAGGTGTGTTTGCATAATTGGATTCGGGTTTCAGTCGGGGAAAAAAGTGTAGGTCAGGAGCTACAGATTGCACTTTTGGATTTCCTAAAATTTGAAAGTGGACTAAGTTTCCATCAGTGGTGTATGAGTCCCACTAGAGGAATTTTCTAGATCAGTTTGCAGATTCCAATACCCATTTCCTTGAAATTGCTTTTTGGGCAGAAACCCTTATCTGGGACTAAGTTGCCCAGCGTGGCATAAGTGTCCTAGTTGGCCAGAAAATTATATTTTCTAGAATTTCAAAAGCATCTACAGTCTTCACCCCAACCTCTGTCAGTTTCTAGGTGCACTCTTTCTAGTTGGCTTCTTTATCTAGTGTTTTATATTGCATTCAATCTATCTTTCTGCATATCACAACGTGTTTTCAAAAAAAGTGCATTTCCTTAGTTTTACATTAATAATCCATCTATTTTATTAGCTCTTTACATCTAGGACATTCTATTTAGACATATTTCAATCATATTTGCATTATTCTTGAATGAGTCACCAAGTTTTTTGGGATATCTCTCTCCTTTTAGGTGTAAAACCCTAGAAGTGTAAGAGAGTCTCTTATCCCCAAAAATCTTTGGTTCACTTAGTAATCATATAGTTGCATTAAAATTTCATTTAATTAATCCTATTGTATTGTTTCTTACTTTATAGCTGGTTATTTAATTAATTGGTGGTAAAAATTAAATGCTCAAAGAAAATAGAACAAATAGTTTTAATTTATTTTATTTCTTGATTTTATTTGAAGAATAAATTTTTATTTTTTGTGTGGATAAATGTGATGCAAGCTAATAAATCATGGTTGTTATTAAAAAATTAGTTTTATTGGATAAATTTGAAATAAATCATAGAAAAGAAAGCAAGATTTTTGAAAATAAAACAATGAGAAAGAAAACAATTGATAGAAAATTAGAAAAATAGAAGAAAATAACTTAAATTTAGAAAATAAAACACAAAAAAAAGAAAAACAAAGAGAGAAAAAAAAGAAATAAAATAATAAAAGAGAATAATCTCTCATTCTCTCAACAATAGAAGATTCATTCTCAATTTTTAGTCTAAAAAACAAAAATAGAAATAGAAACAAAAGAGTTGGGAATTGGGAAAGTAGAAGAACGTTGAAAAAGAGAGAAGAACAAGAGGAGAGTCAAAAGGATAGCATTTTACCAAGTTTTTATGCAATTTCCATTATATTAAATCTCAGTATGTGTGAATAAATGGATCAATCCCCATTTTTATGTGAAAGGATAAATCTCTTTATTGATAGCAAATTGATTATGCATTTTGATATTAAAGAAACATCATATTTTCTGTATGAAAAATTAAGAATCATGGTTGTACTAGACTATGTATTCTTATTTCTTTTATAATATATATATATATATATAGATACATACATACATACATATATACATGCATATATGTATATATACATTTTACTACTACATATTTTAGTAATGAATATTTTATATACTGAAAGTAAATACAAATTTCATTTTAAATGATTTACTAAATTATTGTATTTACTAGGAATGAATATAATAATATTATATATTTATATATATTATATTGTACTGTATAATATATATATATATAATACTATTATATATATATTAGAAATGGATAAAATAATATCATATACAAAAATGAATTCATTGTGGAAATACTAAATGTGATTTTATGTTTGAAAGGTAGTTTTAATGGAAATATGTTTAGAAAAGAAATTTATTTATTCAAACTACAGCCTAAGGCTGAGAGAAGGTAGTGTTGTGGAAGGTAGCGGCCCTTCCACAGGCAACACTCCCTTATGGAGGTTGACGGCCCCTCTCAACCACTTAATTCCTTGTCGAAGTTTCTATGTCTTTGTTTTCTTCTGAGAATTATTTAATGATTGTGATTTATATATTTGTGATTCATTTAAGTGAACTTATATCTGCAGATAAATATATATATGAGTGAGATTTTCCTTTGTAATTTGTTCTAATTTTGCAAATATATATATATACACACACACACATTTATGTAATTTGGTAGTAAATATGTATAAATTGATGTTAGAATCTCCATTTTGATTAGTAATTAATCTCTGATGTAAATCAAAAAAATTGTATATGTAAAGTATATAAATATAAATATGTATATATATATATACAAGATTATATTTCCAAAGATACTGTGTTTGAATACCAGATAATATTGAAATAGTGAAATAGGTAAAAGATATATATATATATATATATAATTTTCATTTGGAATGTAAGTAGTCTGATTGAATTGAGTAAACTGTTGGTTTTAGAATTAAATATAAACAACTTATTTTTCTTATGAAGTATTTCAATTCGTTGGATTTCTAACGAACTTTGGAGTAAAAATGTGTTTCTGAAAGAACTCATTTATTAGTGGATGCTTGAAACTTAAACAAACTTATGAGATGCTATATTTATTATTTTTATGGAATTACTTCCGGGAAAGGATGCCGAATGTGGGCTCCTAGAGATGGTAATTTAATTTTTCTAAATTACCATTTTGTTTATTATTGCTTGGCCAAGCTACTGTACCAGTGAAATAGATGGTTTTGAAAAGCCTAGATTATATGTTATTTATTTCTATGCTACATCCCGTATGCAAGAATTATGTTTTTTCTAGTTTAGGAATGCATATAGGCACCAAACACGCATTGAGAGAATCCCTCCTGCTTATATTGTTCCATGTTGCTAGGCTCCTCATGTAGGGTCAATGCTTTCTTCATGTTAGGAAGAAACCCGGGGAAGTCTAGTACTTTGTGGTTGGGTGGAAAAAGCGCTTTAACCTCACTCTTGGTCTCGGCTTGCGGAAGACTTTTAGAGTCATGGCGGTTGAGGACAGAGTTACATATGCTATATGATTCATTATGGATAAACTTCTTTGTAAAATTCTTGTACGGATTGCTTAACCAATCTATAAAATGTATAATTATCTTCATGGATGTAAATGTTGTATTGATGCAAAATATTTTACTTGTAACATTGAAACAGATGTAACATAACACCCCTTTTTGGTGTATGTAAATAAAGTAGATTTGAACTTCATTATTGTATCTTGCTATTGTGCAAATATAGCTATTTTATTTAATATATGTTTCACTTTCCTTATTTGGAATAAGCATTGCTTTTTGGAATACTATTTTTAGCATGTGAGTTTTTCGCGTTTTACATTACAAATGACTCCACATCTTGATCTGTTACTAGGGTTGGTAAGAATCAATTAGCTCTAGAAATTACTTGCATTTCAAATACGTGACTCTATTATGAAGGTTTGAGTGCATAGTGAATTTTTTGTCATTAAACAACTTAATATTATATAAAAATATAATTTTAAAATATTGAATACCATCATTGCCCGTCATTACACATTAACACGATATCACTTGTATGTCAACTATTCTTAACACTTTCAAGAAAATGTGTGGTACAACATTCTTTGTAAGCATGGAAAGTTTCCATTAGTGTTTGGAATAAAATGAAAGAATTTAATCAATTTAAATTAACTGAAATCATTTAATATTCCAAATCACTCACCTCCCAATACACATTTAATCATGTTATGAGTAGACATTTTCTCTTGCATTTATACATCTAACCCTCAATATTTATCTCTAGTACTCTCCACCCCCTTCATCTAAATATCTTTATCCCTCTTTTTAATCTCTCCTTAACTCTCTCACCATCTCTCTCTTTATTTATCTTCTCTCTCCCCTTCTATCTTCCTCATCTTTTACTTCCTTTATTTTATTTCTATATCTTTGTCTCCTCTATCTCTTTATTTTGTTTTATTGCTAATGTGGAGTGATTGTGTAACTTAAAACACCTAAAATAGTTAATCTTCAATATTTTAATCTATCAATTTTGTTATCATGTTAAAAATACCTCAAATAATTAATAAAATTATTTTTTTAATATTTTAATCTATTATTTTTTCATCAAGTGACTCACTTGAGAGGTAAAATATTTACAATAAAACTCATTGAATCCTCCAAGCACTCAACAAATGGAACACATGCATATACAATTAAAATATATCTAGTAGTTTATTGAATATCTATTTTAATTTAGCTTAAAACTACTTAAGAATTATTTTATAGTTTTATTCTTTTTATTTTTAGTTTGTATTCACATTTACACCATTGCCATATAATAAATTTGTTTATTCTTTTATCTCTCTACTTCAATTTTTTTTGTATTAGATATCGTATGAACAACAGGATATACTGTGAGATCAGTAGTAGATTCACATCATGTTCCTACCCCTTTACAAAAAAATACAGTTACTTCATGCCCCCCCCCATTACATAACCTGACCTTTACATATATAGTATAAAAGTGCTTTACAATATGATAGAGGTTTACAATACAACATTACACATGAGTTTTCTTAGCATTGCATATATACCATAACCCATGCTTGCACCTAAAAAAAAGGAAATACTTGCTAACTATTTTCAAAAAGCCAGTGCCTAATATAGATAGTTACTTGAAGGAATTAATGAGCACTACCAAAAAGGAACCATAGTTGATAACCCTCTTGGAGTTGCACCCTTCGTCTGGATCCTTCATCCTCAATAAGGTTCTTGTTGCTTCAATTTCATCCATGATAAAGTCCTCGATGTTGAGTAGTGGTGGAACATCCTCATCCTGACTGCCTTTGTTCACCTTCTTATTAAACTCTTTTTGGAATACCTCCAAGTCCTTGAGGAGTTGTTATCATTGCACCCTGCGAATGCAAGATTCAACAACCTATTGAAACATGGAAACCTTCTTCAGATGTGGGTGATCTGAGAAGAAGGAATCTCAAGAGTGAGTTGGTTCTCTGAATGATTGATCCTATTCTAAAAAATTTATGAGGAAAGGGATAAAAAGATGACTGAAACTAAAACCTATGACTAACAGATGATTTCAAAACCTGGTAATGATTTAATGATGATTTGATCTCTTCTCACAAACAGCTTTCAAAAAAACACAATATCTCACAACCTCTCATGAACAATTGATACATAAATGATTTGCATGAAAACCTGACTTGAAGTATAACATGCAACTTGTATTTTGAACTTTCTGCATTAAGAATTACAGTCTAAGGACATAACAAGGACTCTGTAAATAGAAATCACAAGATAACATCAAACTGAAACTGCAAGTAAACAAAAAAATGAGAAGTAGGAATGTTGTCTTTATTCAACTGAAGGAGAATACCATAATCTGAAACTGAGTACAAAAGGGGTTCACAAACTCAAAAATGTGTGTAGCAGAGACTCAAATCTGAACTGAGAAGGAGAGCTAAAAATACTAAGTCTTTTCAAATATATCACTCTCTAGAAAACCTAATCCAAGCTCACAAAGAAGCTCAAGGAAAAAAGCTTCAAACTGTCTCAAAAACCTGCATAAAAGCAGAAAAAAGCATATTGCTTTTATGATCAAACTGTCAAGCCTCTAAAAATAGGCTGAATATGCTTTAAAAGCCTAAAAAACACCTTATCTCTCCAAGATAAGAATCAAATCCGACCAAGAGAAGAAGTCAAAATGAATCTACTAAAAATAGCAAGAAATCATAAAACAATTTATAAAAGATTGCTTTACGATTCTATTTTATAGGATTCCAGATTTTACAATTTGTCTATTTTTTCAATTAAAAGATTTAGAAAAAAATTTGGAAAAAGAATTGCATTCCTATCTCCTCATTACAATGCTTTGATTTTCTAAAAAAATCATAAAAATATCACTACATCTCACTTCCTCTAATTGATTTCTCCAAAATCAATTAAAATATAAACCCTAAATAGATAATGATCAAAATCCCCCTTAGGTCATAACACATTCAACATTTACATTCTCATTGTTTTCTCACAAAACAATAACATAAGGTATTCAAGTCCCCACATTTCACTAAGGCAAAAAAAAAAAGTCATAAAGACCTAACACATCGACCTAGGCACATAATTTCGGCCACCCTCAAATATTAAACTTCAAACTTTAATAAATCACAATACAAGGATTAACCTAATTCGAAATTGCCATGTGCTTTTGACTGAATATTCCAGATAATGATAAGGTTGGCTTGAATTAGGGCATGAGAAAAAGATGCCAAACCCTAATAATGATTCATTTTGCAAATGATCACTCTTGAAGAAAAATGAGCTCTTCCTGAGAGCATGCCGCCATGATTGAATTGAAACTGGACTTCGTACGCTTTGAGAAACTTCATTTTTTCCTTCTGACAGTCGAAACTTCATCTGGGTAAGCTTGATTTTCTTTGTATCGTAGTTCTTTTTCTTTATTGAAAGAACAAAAAGAACCACAAGGCCACAGCCTACTCATGGATGTTTTCTGATTTCCTTTGTCTTTCTATGCCTATTTCTTTTTGTCGACCTATAAGAGTTTGAACTCGAGCTTTATCAGAACTTTTCATGAAAGAATCTGCTCGAGGGGTTTTGTTTTCTCTACTGAGCACAAGGTAATATGCTTCTATGGATTTTCATCTTTGTTCATTCTGGCCTTATGGCCGCGGCTGACACAACCTCTAATGCATTCTCTTTATATTTTTGTGCTTCTCTGAAAGTGCTCGAATACTTGAGCTTGGTCTCTTGGTGTCTTCCTCCAGCTGCCATGGTGAAAGCTCTAGAATTTTGAACCATCTGTGAATGTTCTGGCCGCGGCTAGGGTGCTCTCCCATAGATATGAACTGGTGAGTTACGCTTAGAGCATATACTGTCTCCTCTTCAAAAAGCTCGACCACCTTCACTTAAGATTCTATGGCCATGTACAGGCCACTACACAGGTATCATAGAAAGCATTATTTTAGAGGTTTTGGGCTCGACCCAAAACAAGAAATTCACCCTCTTGTATATTTAAGGACATACCTGCATATGGGTATCATGAGAATTTGAACAAAATTGTGTTTTCCTTATTCTGAAACTTACCCACCAAAGGAAATTCGCATTTTATTTTCTTGCTGTCTCATACAAAAACCAAACATGGGTTATCACTGCAATTGTATTTTCTGTACTTTAAAAACAAACCCCAAACGTGGGTACTTTGTATATCCATTTGCATTCAGTTTATAAGCTCGGCCTGATTGATCATGGCATTCTATAACTCGCTCACTGAACCCCTCAAGGGTGAATTGAAAATTGTAATATGCAGAGTTGTGTTTTGAAACTCCATTGTGGGCTTTCTGGAAAAGACCCTGTGTAGTCAAGCAAAAATCTGGCTTTTCTTTTGTTACTCTAAAACCTTAATCTTCTCCATATGAGTATCTGAAATTTAAAGAAATAAGAAAACACATAGCATCTGAAAGCACTTTATGTTTTTTATCCATCCCAACCATGGGAATACTGTATAAGGCCTGTATTTTGACAAAACCCCACATGGGTGTATAATATTCCAAAAACACACATCTCCTTTGTATTGCATTGTAAACCCTCACATGGATTTATAAGATTCTGAAAAATATCATGAGAACACACTTATAAGATTCAGATTTGGAAGCATTTCCTATTGTATTCCTTTGATTTCATTATGCCTGAAACTTCCACATATCTGCATTCTGAAAGCTCCTCTTGCGCCTTCTATTTACACTTCAAGCATCATCAACATGTTATGTTTTGAACTCTCATGCTTTTGTACACTTTCTTATTCTAGAAATGGACCTTGTGTATCTGAATCTTTGCCAAATCTGTTCATGTCTATTTTGCTTGATATTTGTAACTCTTTGAAGATATAAAAGAATAAATCTCCCACCATGCAAACTCGTTTGGGATATGAAAAGTCTGCAATTTTAATAATTGTGTAAAACCTGAACTTCTTTTAGCATTCAATTTTTTTGACATTCAACATATAAGTGTTTGGAAACTTAGAAAATCTATGTCATCCCATTACACAGGTATACCACCATATGATAAAATTGAAAGCTTGTTTAAAACCCTCTTATATCTGCATTTTGCTTGCAACTCGTAGAGTTATCCCCGTACTCCTGCATTTGTCTCTTTATGAAGAAAAGAACCACATGTTCATGAATGCTGGAATTGTATATGCTATTTGCATTACTTAAATATTGACTTCATGCTACTTTCCTTTGCACTCAAAATTGTTCTGTTTTGGATTCCTTAACGTTACCGTACAACAACATTTACTTTCTGTTCTTGGACTTTATGTAGAGATTTTAAATTGAAACATTGTAATATTATGGACTACATCTTACTTGATTTCTTCAATGCATAATTAACACCTCCGAGACACCTTTGTTATGCTTGCTCTTTCCTCATCATTCTGGAATGATCATTTCATATTGCATCCCCTAATGCTGCATTGTATCATTAGTCAAACTGGAACTGATCGTTCCTTTATTATTTGAGTGCATTGACTGTCTTTCATACTCTTGAGCTTCAACATAGCACTCTTCATGCATTTTTATGTTCCACTTAACAAACTGTTCTTTAAATCTGCTCTCTTTCGTGATGAAAATCAAAACAAATCCCTTCACTAAGCATAATGTATTCCTGTTCACTGTCCTTGGCTGTGAAAAGAACACTGATGAACTGAACCTTGCATGACTTATATGATCATGATAAACAAATAACACAGAACGTGAACTATACAACAATGTTTGATATAAATGTACTCAGCTGAATTAATTGAGCGAGTTAAACTCACTGTTCACCTGTAGCCTTCAAAAAACATTAACCTAATCGTTATGAATGCACAGTTGGTTTAATAGCTTGATAGATAATTTTGTTTACTCTTTCAGTTGTATCTCATTTCTTTTGATGAATATGATGATGTAATCTTTAAATCAGCCCATTTATAATGAATAAGGGCAGCATGTCGAGCTCTACCCTTGTGGGAGCCCGTGTTTCTCCACATGCTTGGTCTTTGAATAATGATCGGCTTCATGATTTTCCCTATACCTGCACAAGGAAACAAACAATGTTAGAATAAAAATAAGATATGATGATCATATTGTTGTTTCTCCTTCAGCTCATTTCTTCTGTACTTCTTTGATTGTTCCAGTGCATGATTGATAGTAGGCTATATTATTGTTGATGACTCATATAGGTTACTTCATAATCGGAGCCTCTTACATGTCCCTCTTTTCTCTTACAGGTCGACGAAGCTTGAGAAGACAAAGGTGCACCATTCATCGTCAACCATCGGCCAAAACAGGCAATGGTGATTATGTCATTTACTTATGTGATTTTTCTTTCACATCTTCCATAGTGTAGTGTACTATTAATGGTGCATTGTGACAGTCACATCCACGGCTTGTGTGGATATTTGATTTCATCTTTATGCTTTTCATTTGAAAAGAAAATGCATTTCAATGCAATGCTGTAATATCATTCTGATTCTTGCAATCAAATGAAACTATGTAAATATGAACTATTCCATGAAATAAATGAAAGCATTCTAGAATGCTATGTTACTTATATGCTCAATTCTGTACTTCATTTAATTCTGGAACATCTGAATAGCACTCTGAAATTCTGATTCCTCTTCTAAATGTACCACTGTCGCTTAATGAACAATGATAAAAGATGTAAACAACACTAAAACATAATCTGCAATTTCACCTTAAGATATAATAATGTTTAGCTAGCTCCACCAATCGAGCTGTGGTGAAAAATTAGTAACATTTTGGTGATTCCTGCTAAATGCTTGCCTGCTAAGCATAGATCAGTGGCCTTAAAACAATTCATTGGGCGCGGAGTCAATTCTGCCCCCTTCTTGAAACTTAGAAACTTGAACAACAACACTCCAAACAACAACAAAAGAAAACAAAACAGAACTAAAAGTAAACTAACAAGCCTTGATGGCCAACAGAACATGCGCAACAATGCTTAGGGAAAGCAAAACTACTGAAAGTAAATGTGCGGAACACACTTATTTGCAAACTACTCTACTTAACTATGAGATGACTTATCTCTGAGGCAACTCTTGAGGTGGATCCCATTAATTGGGATAGACAACACCTCGCTAGTCATCTTGGAAAGTTGGAATGCGTTGTGTTCCTTGCATTCCGTGATCACATAAGGCCCGTCCCACATTGCATCGAACTTGGAATGTCATCCAGGTCTGCTTTTAAATTCATTCCACTTGAAAACTAGATCTCCAACAATGAAATCACGTGGTCTTGCCCTTTTATCAAAAAAATTCTTCATCTGAGCTTGATGTATTTCCAGCTGTCTTAGAGCTTCCTTTTTGGTTTCCTCGAGCTTGACTAGCTGTGCAAACCTCACCTCAAGAGGCTATTCATTCAGCAACTCCAGTTCTTTAACATAACTTAAGGTTGGCAACTCAATTGAAACAGGTAACTTAGCCTCTTTACCATAAGTTAAAACAAAAGGCGAACAAGTAGTGGCCCTTTTAGGAGTTATTCTGTCAGCCCAAAGGGTTAGTTTCAGCTTTTCGTGCCACGTCCTTTGATTATCTTCGACAGTCTTCTTGATTATCCGAATCAGATTCTTATTTGTAGATTCTACCTGTCTATTGCCTTGTGGATAATAATTGGAAGATGTGTTCAAATAAATATTATTTCTAACAGACCAATAAGAAATCCTCAAACTGATAAAAGCCAAACCATTGTCAGAAATGATTGAATCTGGAACACCGAATCTCGATATGAGATCTTGATAGAAGTTAAGCACTAAAGTCTCGTTTACTTCCTTTAAAGCAACAACATCAGTCCATTTTGTAAAATAATCTGTGGCAGTAAGAATCCACTTATGACCCACACTAGAAGGCGGATTAATAGGACCAATAAAATCTAAGCCCCACTTAGCAAAGGGCTGTTCTACCTGAATCGGATGCAGGGGCAATGGTGCAAGCCTCTGTTTACCAGCAAATAAGGCACATTTCTCACATTTTCTGACCCAAGTAATAGCATCTTTAAACAATTCTGGCCAGTAATAACCAGTTCGCATAATTTTCAGAGCTGTTGTTCTTGCAGCAAAGTGACCTCCTTAAGGTCCATCATGAAATTCTGCTAAAAGCTTGTCAACTTGATCAGGCTGAAAACAACGTAATAAGATACTTTGAAAATCTCGCCTATAAAGAATACCATTAATGATTGTGTAAGGAATGGCTTGTAATCGGTAATACCTTCATTTTTCTCTGTCTAAGCCTTTGGGGCACTCACCAATTTGTAGATAATGCATCATCTGCTGCAACCAAGTAGCAGGAAACGTTGGAACAACACTTGCAACATAATTATTTAACATTGTTTCTATATTTGCAGCATCATTTAAGTTGTTGTCTTCATTACCAACAAGTTGTTCACACAAACCTTTGCCTCTAATGAGCTTGGTTACTTTTATACCAATATCGAACTCCATTACTTTGGTAATCCAACCAGCATGCTTATCATTAATATCCTTGTTAAACAGAAAATATTTAATAGTTGAATGAGCTACCAGTAAATGAATCTTGCTGTTGGACAACAAACGCCTGAACTTCTTTAAACTTCAAACAACAACAAAAACATGCTTCTCAACAAAAGAATATTTTACCTCGTAATCATGCAATACTTGGCTGAAAAATGCAACAGGCTGCTCCAAGCCTTCATCGATTTGCTGACATAACATAGCTAAAACAGTATCAACTCCTCCAAAGGCATACAAAATAAAGTCTTTTTCGAAGTTTGGATTAATGAGAGTAGGAGCGGCTGCAAGTGCTTCCTTGATATGCTCGAAGCTCCTCTTACCTTCCTTGGTCCAACTGAATGGCATATTCTTTTTAAGCATGGAAGTGAGAGGCTGCATCAATGCTGTAATATTTGGTATGAACCTCCTTACAAAATTTATTCTTCCAAGAAAGCTTTCCAAGCCTTTCTTATGAGCTGGTAATGGTAATTCAAGAATTGCGGAAACTCTTTTAGGATCAATTGAAATACCTTTCTTTGAAACAATGTGTCCAAGCAATTTTCCTTCGTGCACTAAAAATATACACTTCTTTGGATTGAGAGACACTCTGAACTCTCTACATCTCTAAAAAAAATTCTCTAAATGATCAAGGTGTTCGTTCGTATTTCTGGAAAAAATAGTAATATCATCTAGATATACCAGAACAAACTTTTTCATGAGGCTGTGAAAGGCCATATCCATCGTACGCTGGAAAGTTGCTCTAGCATTGGATAAGCCAAAAGGAATATTCTTGTAGGCCATCGTGCCCCACTTGGTTGCAAACACTATTTTGAACTGATCTTCTTGCTTCACCAGAATCTGGTTGTAACCTGAGTAACCATATATCAAAGAAAATCTGTCAGAACTAGAAACTACTTGTAAAATTTGCTCCATGGAAGGGAGTGGGTAATGGTCTTTCAATGAAGCTTTATTTAAATCTCGAAAATCAACACATAATTTGATTTCCCCACTTTTCTTCCCGACTGGTACTAAATTTGACACCCAAGAGGTGTGCTTGATAGGAAAAATAATACCACTCTCAACTAGCTTATTCAATTCAGCCTTCATAAGGTGCTCTAACTTGGGATTAAGCGGTCTTTGCTTTTGCCTTATTGGTTTTGCATCAGGTTCAAGTTCAATGGTATGCTTGGCTAGTTTGGGGTTAAAACCTCTCAAGTCTTTATACTCCCAAGCAAAAACATCACTAAATTTTTGACATAACAGAATAAAGGCTTGTTGTTCATCTTGACTACATACCTTTCCCAGCTTGAGAAGCTTTCCTTTGAAGATTTTGATAGCTGCATAATGTTCCTCTTTAATAGTCAAGCTACATTTGTCCCTACGCACTTGGTCATCTAAGTTAAACACAAATTCCAAGGTCACCAGTCCTTTTGGCAACTTATTAGTCTTCAACTGCACAATCTGGTCATCATATTGCTGCTGCCATTTTTGTTGATTTCCATCTGCGAACTCAGCTTCAGCAATCAGAAAATTTATGATTTGCTCATCGCTGTCAAAAACCTACCAGCTCACATTATTGTTAGGTACAGAAGGCCTGACCACTATTTTCACGTATTGACATACTTCTACCTTATGAATTTCCTTGGGAATATCAAACTGGGCTCCTATGGCAACGAGCTTGTTAGCGTGTTTATTTTGATTACGAGGAATTGACATGATATTAAGAGCATTAAAATCCTCCATTAAATCCCATACACAATGCTTGTATTTCTTAAGAAAATTGTTCTTGGCAGCATTTAAATTTCTGACCTGATTAACAATTAATTCTGAATCACCAAAAACCTGCAAGTATTTAATACCTGGTTTGCGGGCCCATTCAAGGCCATGCACCAACACTTCGTACTCAGCTGTATTATTCGAACAGCTAAAAGCAAATCTGCAAGCTGAAAAGTATTTATCACCTTCGAGTGATATCAACATAGCTCCACCCCCGGCACCAACACTGCTCCTCGAACCATCAAAGTAAAGCTTCCAAAGCTCATTCCCTGTTCTTGCAGATGGTTCCTCCTCTTTACAAAGATTAGGCATATCGCAGTCAGGCTCTCAGATCATATAGACTCCTAATCCTATCTCATCTGTGTGTTGAAACGGATCAAGCTCGTGATCTTCGGTTGCCCATTCATCTAGATTGATATTGTCTACATGGGTGCTATAGTCCGAAGTCATGGTTTGCTCCTCCAGTGCAGAGGTGGCGTAGAGGTTAGCGTTTATAGGATTTGGTGAGTATGGTTCGATATGGTCTTTGGCGAGAGGCTCATACTTTATGGTCACTTTCATACCATACCTTGTTCTAAAAAACAAATGAGAGCAATCAGAAGACAAAAACCCACCCAACTTGGCTATAAAATCCCTTGAGAGACAAATGGCGAAGTATGGTGGTAAGTCAATGACATGTATGTCCTGGCGAATAACAAAACTTGGGGATGCATGCAAGGTAAGAGCTATATTTTTGATAATACCAATAGTTTTAACAGCAGATCCATCTAATTGCACTACGCCTTTCTGAGGATTAAGCTCGTAAACAAGACCTAACTTATCAGCTAAAATCTTAGGCATGACTGAACTACTGGCACCAAAATCAACCATACAGTTGTGAACAATTTTATCGCCAATAATCAGACTTAAATAGAATGGAAGGGGCTTTACCTATTTTTCTTTCTGCTCATTTCTATCCTCCAGGTCATTAGCCAGCACAACCTTCGCAGCTCCTTGATTAGCATTGTCAGAAATAGACAACTCAACCAATGCACTCTGCAGTAAACCTTTCTGCCCTGGAAGGTGTAAAGCATCTAATATCGACATGCTGATAGTTGTTTTTTTGAGATGCTCAACAATATTAAATGATGAAGAGTTTACCTTCTGCTAGTTTTTTGTGACAGCAACATCGTTTTGCCTTTGAAAAGGCTAAGAATGCATTTTTTATTGTTCCTTGCTGGGTATCTCCTGACCTCTTTGCAAAATCTGCATTTTAGGTTGCGTGGTAGCATTAACCTCTGATAAAATAGGTTGCTTACTGATTATAGGCTGCTACTATGAACTTGCAACTTGTTGTCCTGGATCCATAGCTCTCTTTTTTGACCTGGTATTAGCCAAAATAGGAGAATTTTGCTGACCTTGGCCATTCACACCACAAAATTCGGAGCTCTACCAGTTTGGCAAGGAAACTTCTATGTTATCTTGTTGTTCCTGATTCTAATTTGCAACATTTTCTGAACCAATGTAGCTATTATGAACCATTAAAGGTTGATTTCTCATTCCATTGGCGCATGCTGATTGGTTATGGGGCTGATTGCACAGATAACACCAATCACAATCCTGGGCAACATTATTTTGTGGTACAAGTTCCTTTGACGAACTGGTTGCATTTGGATTGTATGGCTGGAATGGCCTAGGGTTAAAATTCCTCCTTTGGGCTTGATAATCATTTTGAAAGGTAGGTCTATTTTGCTGGTTTTGTTGATAAGGGGCTTGATAAGGCTTACTTTCTTGGCCAACGTGCTTTTTAATCATCACAAGATCATTTCTGAAGGTCTTTAATATGCTTTTAATCTCCTGCATCTCCTGATTTGGGGCTGGGGCAGCAACCTCTTAGGTTGTACTATGATAACCTATTGCTGGAATAGGCGGGACAACAACCAAGGGAGGTACAACAATAGGAATAGGTGGCTATATTTCTGGAAACAAAGGCATAGGAGGTCTAGGAGCTATGTCTCCAGCTTGGATGAGGCAGTTTTCAATGTTAATGGCTATATTGTAGGCATTAGGAAGTGTTAGCCCACCCATAGACTGGGTCATAACTACAATTTTACTATTAAGAGCTTTCAAATAAAATAGAAAAGCAAGTGCTGGTAAGGGATTTACCGTCACAAAAATCCTATCCCAGGTTCTCTGAAATCGGTAGTTGAAATCAGCCAAGTGCTCATGTGGCGCCCTCTGAATGGTGCTCAGCTGCTCTAATAAAGACAAATTGTCAGATTTATCAACAAAATGTTGGTATAAGCCGTTACCTAACGCATCCCATGTCGCGATTGAATTGGCTATAAGGCATATGAACCACTGCAATGCTTTGCCCTTGAGTGACGCAGCTAATAGCCTTAGCGCGACATTCTCTTGCATGATATTGTGCACCAAGCATAATGTGGCTATGTCATGGATGTGCTCGACTGGTGTGGTGAAATCTTCCCTGGTGAAGTATGGCAGACCTCTAAGGGCTGCAACTGGTATGTCATCATGCTGAAGTATATTTAATGGAGTGCCACCATTGAAGGGCGTGAACGGGTGTTGCCTTGGTGCTGCCATTGGCGGCACTTGTGAGATCGGAACTGGTACACCTATTGATAACACCAAGGAACTGAAAATAGGAGGTGTCAACTTCGATCTCGTGGGTGCTTCGAAAAGCCTCCTTGTTGTCCTACCTCTTCTTCGTGATGGGGATAGCTCTCGATACTTGAAGGGTGCAGAAATTGATCTTGTTTTAATCTTTCTCATGTGCAGACTGCACTAGCATGCAGAAATCATAAATTAGAGCCACCAGGTATATTGTAATGAGCCTCTAGAAGACTAGAAAATATGTTGTATACACCAAACAACAAACTAAAAAATATTAAAATTCTTTGCAAATAGCTTTCAGGGTCCCATCAGGCATGCCAAAAACTATTATCAATAGATTTGCACCCTACTGAATGCAAGATTCAACAACCTACTAAAAAATGGAAACCTTCTTCAGATGTGGGTGATCTGAGTGAAGAAGGAATCTCGAGAGTGAGCTAGTTCTTCGAATGATTGATTCTATTCTAAAAAATTCCTGAGGAAAGGGATAAAAAGATGACTGAAACTAAAACCTATGACTAACAGATGACCTTCAAAACCTGATAATGATTTAATGATGATTCTGATCTCTTCCTCACAAACAGTTTTCAAAAAGCACAATATCTCACAACCTCTCATGAACAATTGATACATAAATGATTTGCATGAAAACCTGACTTGAAGTATTACATGCAACCTATATTTTGAAAATTCTACATTAATAATTACAGTCTAAGGACATAACAAGGACTCTGTAAATAGAAATCACAAGATAACATCAAACTGAAACTGCAAGTAAACACAAAAACGAGAAGTAGGAATGTTGTCTTTATTCAACTGAAGGAGAATACCATAATTTGAAACTGAGTACAAAAGGGGTTCACAAACTCAAAAATGTGTATGAGCAGGACTCAAATCTGAATTGAGAAGGAGAGCTAAAAAGACTAAGTCTTTTCAAATATATCACTCTCTAGAAACCTTAATCCGAGCTCACAAAGAAGCTCAAGGAAAAAAGCTTCAAACTTTCTCAAAAAACTGCATAAAAGCAAAAAAAAACATATTGCTTTTATGATCAAACTGTCCAGCCTCTAAAAATAGGCTGAATCTGCTTTAAAAGCCTAAAAAACACCTTATCTCTCCAAGATAAGACTCAAATCTGACCAAGAGAAGAAGTCAAAATGAATTTGCTAAAAATACAAGAAATCATAAAACAATTTATAAAAGATTGCTTTACGATTCTGCTTTACAGGGTTTCAGATTTTACAATTTGTCTATTTTTTCAATTAAAAGATTTAGAAAATCTTTTTGCAAAATAATTACATTCCTATCTCCTCATTACAATGCTTTGATTTTCTAAAAAAATCATAAAAATATCACTACATCTCACTTCCTCTAATTGATTTCTCCAAAATCAATTAAAATATAAACCCTAAATAGATAATGATCAAAATCCTCCTTAGGTCATAACACATTCAACATTTACATTCTCATTGTTTTCTCACAAAACAATAACATAAGGTATTCAAGTCCCCACATTTCACTAAGGCAAAAAAAAAAAGTCATAAAGACCTAACACATCGACCTAGGCACATAATTTCGGCCACCCTCAAATATTAAACTTCAGACTTTAATAAATCACAATACAAGGATTAACCTAATTCGAAATTGCCATGTGCTTTTGACTGAATATTCCAGATAATGATAAGGTTGGCTCGAATTTGGGCATGAGAAAAAGATGCCAAACCCTAATAATGATTCATTTTGCAAATGATCACTCTTGAAGAAAAACGAGCTCTGCCTGAGAGCATGCTGCCATGATTGAGTTGAAACTAGACTTCGTATGCTTTGAGAAACTTTAGTTTTTCCTTCTGACAGTCGAAACTTCATCTAGGAAAGCTTGATTTTCTTTGTATCATAGTTCTTTTTCTTTATTGAAATAACAAAAAGAACCACAAGGCCGCAACCTACTCATGGTTGTTTTCTAATTTCCTTTGTCTTTATGTGCCTACTTCTTCTTGTTGACCTATAAGAGTTTGAACTCAAGCTTTATCTGAAGTTTTCATGAAAGAATCTGCTCGAGGGGTTTTGTTTTCTCTATTGAGCACAAGGTAATATGCTTCTATGGCTTTTCATCTTTGTTCATTCTGGCCTTATGGTCGCGGCTGACACAGTCTCTAATGTATTTTCTTTATATTTTTGTGCTTCTCTGAAAGTGCTCAAATACTTGAGCTTGGTCTCTTGGTGTCTTCCTCCAGCTGCCATGGTGAAAGTTCTAGAATTTTGAACCTTCTGTGAATGTTCTAGCCGCGACTAGGGTGCTCTCCCACATATATGAACTGGTGAGTTACACTTAGAGCATATACTCTCTCCTCTTCAAAAAGCTTGATCACCTTCACTTAAGATTCTATGGCCATGTACAGGCCGCTACATAGGTATCATAGAAAGCATTATTTTAGAGGTTTTGGGCTCGACCCAAAACAAGAAATTCACCCTCTTGTATATTTAAGGACATACCCACATACGGGTATCATGAGAATTTGAACAAAACTGTATTTTCCTTATTATGAAAGTTACCCACCAAAGGAAATTCACATTTTATTTTCTTGTTGTCTCATACAAAAACCAGACATGGGTTATCACTGCAATTGTATTTTCTATACTTTAAAAACAAACCCCAAACGTGGGTACTCTGTATATCCATTTGCATTCAGTTTATATGCTCAGCTTGATTGATCATGGCATTCTTTGGCATTCTATAACTTGCTCACTGAACCCCTCAAGGGTGAATTGAAAATTGTAATATGCAGAGTTGTGTTTTGAAACTCCATTGTGGGATTTCTGGAAAACACCCTGTGTAGTCAAGCAAAAATCTGGCATTTCTTTTGTTACTCTAAAACCTTAATCTTCTCCATATGAGTATCTGAAATTTAAAGAAATAAGAAAACACAGAGCATCTGAAAGCACTTTCTATTTGCTATCCATCTGAACCATGGGAATATTGTATAAGGCCTGTATTTTGAAAAAACCCCACCTGGGTGTATAATATTCCGAAAACACACATCTCCTTTGTATTGCATTGCAAACCCTCACATGGATTTATAAGATTCTGAAAAATATCATGAGAACACACTTATAAGATTCAGATTTTGAAGCATTTCCTATTGTATTCCTTTGATTTCATTATGCTTGAAACTTCCACATATCTGCATTTTGAAAGCTCCTCTTGCGCCTTTTGTTTACACTTCAAGCATCATCGACATGTTATGTTTTGAACTCTCATGCTTTTGTACACTTGCTTTTTCTGGAAATGGACCTTGTGTATCTAAATCTTTTCCAAATCTGTTTATGTCTATTTTGCTTGATATTTGTAACTCTTTGAAGATATAAAAGAATAAATCTCCCACTATGCAAACTCGTTTGTGATATGAAAAGTCTGCAATTTCAATAATTGTGTAAAACCTGAACTTCTTTTAGCATTCAATTTTTTTGACATTCAGCATATAAGTATTTGAAAACTTAGAAAATATATGTCATCCCATTACACAGGTATACCACCATATGATAAAACTGAAAGCTTGTTTAAAACCCTCTTATATCTGCATTTTGCTTGCAACTCGTAGAGTTATCCCCATACTCCTGCATTTGTCTCTTTATGAAGAAAAGAACCACAGGTTCATGAATGCTGGAATTGTATATGCTATTTGCATTACTTAAATATTGACTTCATGTTGGTTTCCTTTGCATTCAAAATTGTTCCTTTTTGGATTCCTTAACTTTACCGTACAACAACATTTGTTTTTTATTCTTGGACTTTATGTAGAGATTTTAAATTGAAACATTGTAATATTATGGACTACATCTTACCTGATTTCTTCAATGCATAATTAACACATCTGAGACACCTTTTTTATGCTTTCTCTTTCCTCATCATTCTGGAATGATCATTTCATATTGCATCCCCTAATGTTGCATTGTATCATCAGTCAAACTGGAACTGATCGTTCCTTTATTATTTGAGTGCATTGATTGTCTTTCATACTCTTGAGCTTCAACATAGCACTCTTCATGCATTTTTATGTTCCACTTAACAAAATGTTCTTTAAATCTGCTCTCTTTCGTGATGAAAATCAAAACAAATCCCTTCACTAAGGCATAATGTATTCCTATTCACTGTCGTTGGCTGTGAAAAAAACACTGATGAACTAAACCTTGCATGACGTATATGATCATGATGAACAAATAACACAGAATGTGAACTATACAACAATGTTTGATATAAATGTACTCAGCTAAATTAATTGAGTGAGTTAAACTCACTATTCACCTGTAGCCTTCAGAAAACATTAACCTGATCGTTATGAATGCACAATTGGTTTGATAGCTTGATAGATAATTTTGTTTACTCTTTCAGTTGTATCTCATTTCTTTTGATGAATATGATGATGTAATCTTTAAATTGGCCCATTTATAATGAATAAGGGTAGCATGTCGAGCTCTACCCTTGTGGGAGCCCGTGTTTCTCCACATGCTTGGTCTTTGAATAATGATTGGCTTCGTGATTTTCCCTATACCTACACAAGGAAACAAACAATGGTAGAATAAAAATAAGATATGATGATCATATTGTTGTTTCTCCTTCAGCTCATTTCTTCTATACTTCTTTGATTGTTCCAGTGCATGATTGATAGTAGGCTACATTATTGTTGATGACTCATATAAGTTACTTCATAATTAGAGCCTTTGACATCTCCCTCTTTTCTCTTACAAGTCGACAGATCTCGAGAAGACAAAGGTGCACCATTCATCATGAACCATCTGCCAAAACAGGCAATGATGATTATGTTGTTTACTTATGTGATTTTTCTTTCACATATTCCATAGTGTAGTGTACTATTAATGGTGCATTGTGACAGTCACATCCACGGCTTGTGTGGATATTTGATTTCATCTTTATGCTTTTCATTTGAAAAGAAAATGCATTTCAATGCAATGTTGTAATATCAGTCTGATTCTTGCAATCAAATGAAACTATGTAAATATGAACTAGTCCATGAAGTAAATGGAAGCATTCTAGAATGCTCTATTACTTGTATGCTCAATTCTATTCTTCATTTAATTCTGGAACATCTGAATAGCACTCTGAAATTCTGATTCCTCTTCTAAATGCACCACTGTCGCTTAATGAACAATGAGAAAAGATGTAAACAACACTTTAACATAATCTGTAATTTCACCTTAAGATATAACAATGTTCAGCTAGCTCCACCAGTGGAGCTATGGTAAAAAATTCGTAACAATAACCACAAGTACTATACCTTTAAATGGGCCTTGTCCACATACGAGTACCTCTTCCCTCTATGTTTTTTAAGCCTTTTTTACTAAAAAACTGGTCTAGGGGAGATGACCTATTAGTTGAGCACCCTAACTTCACATTTCTAAAAATCTTGGAAATTTCAAATCACTCCCTAATTTTTACAATAGCTTACTTGAAAATTCCCCTACTTATATCTAAGGTTTCATGGCCACATCATCAAATATGATGTCACATTAGTATGCATTTAGTTGAGGTGTCTAAAAAGGCCCCAAAAAATGTTAGACCAATAGTTGTGCACTAAGTCATGTTCTAGTGGTGTGTTGATGTGGCATATATGGTGTGTTGATGTGGCATATATGATTTGTTGCTTTTTAGATCTAAGGAATACATTTCATTCAATTATAGGTAATCATCATCAACACTAATATATTTAAACTGACAACTATTGGTACAATATTTCATCAGAGGAATTCCCAATCTAAAGAAAGCCTAGCTGATTTTCGAGATCGACGATTTAGATTTACTGAAAAATATGCAAGACAATTGAAACATTTCGAGTTGTTGAATATTTTTTTCCAATTTTTATTTTTTCTATTTTATTTTTCCATTATATATTTCTTGTGCTATTTTCCACCGTCGTTTTCCCATTCACGAGCATCACACGTTGTTGCAGAAAATTACTATGGAATCTTGTCATTTCACTACTATATTTCATATGAATTTTCTTAATAAGTGAATGGCTATAAAGACAAAATAGTTTTTAATTTTTTATAACTCACAAAATTACCTTTCATAGGGAGTTAAATATTTTGGTAGGTGAAATTTGAAAGAAATGGTAAGAAAAACTTTTCTAGTAAGGAAGAAATAATTTTAATTTTATTTTAGTAGATGTCTGGGACCCGCATGGATATATTTTGGGTTAATAAAATAATATTCTTATGGTGATATATAATTAATTACTATTTAGATATCGTATGTATAAATATTTAATTTGCTAATTAAATTCAAGGAATTAAGGAGGATATGGAGCACAAAGGAGTAGAGAAGGAGCAAAATTTTGCAGAGGCAGTGTGAAATGGAAAGGGTTGTGAAGATTAGGTCATGAAAAGGAGATGGGAGAATGGTAGGGTGCCTCAGGAGATGCACGCACTCAAGGCGGATCCCTTGAACAAAGCAATCAAGGTAGTCTTGGCTTACAATTGGGAAAAGAGCAAAATTCAAATTTTTTCCGCCAATCAGATGGCGAGATGAGTGATCAAGGGTGGCATGGCTGCAGTCCTATGTTTTGAAGGCAACAACATGGTGCAAGGAACATATTCAATGTGAACAATGATCCAAGGGATTTTAAGAAGGATTGCGGGGGGTTGTGCCATCTAGGTAATTTGTCTTGGCATGAAATCAGGGATCGGATTTTTCCTAGGTGATAGTGATCGGAGGTCCCAAGGAATGATTCAAGTGTTAGGCAAGCAGTAGGAAGATGGAAAACTATGGTTCTAAGTTCTATCAAACTCTAGGCAGAAAAGGACTATCTTGAACGGTTGGGCCTCATCATCAGGTGGTACAGTATGAGGCTTAATTGGGACAACTTCATGAGATGGTGGTGTGGGAAATAAGGGGAGGAAATGGAGTTCAATGCCTTTTCTCAAGGTTATTTCGTGGTGGTATGTCCCTTAGAGGTGATAAGGAAGGAAATTGAACATGGTGTCTAGTTTATGGATGGGTGTGGTTTTTATATTTGCAGATGGTAGATCAACTTTGACCCCTATCACCACAATTTGGATAGGATTCAGGAGTGGTACAAGTTGCGAGCCTTAACCTTGGAATTTTGGGCTCCAGATATCTTGTTGGATATAGGCAGCCATATGGGAAATTTTTCCTCCGCGGAGGAGAGATTGGATTCAGATGGTATAAGATCATATATTAGAATCTGCGTGGAGAATAATCCTAATAGTTAGACTAGGTGAGAGATTGAAATCTTCACGGATTGGGGGAATTAGGTTTAGAAGCTAACTATGGATCCCTATCCCCAAGGCACTCTGTTAAGGACCATAAGTTGGTGAAATCATCACCTAGAAGGCTCGCGAGAACCCACCCATCCTCCCTAGGATTTGGAAAGTTTGGAAGGCTCTTCAACTAGAGCCTCCTCGCCTAGATTGCTTACTTCACCTGTGCAGGAAACTCATGGTGGGCCAGATATTGTGGGGCCCCCGACTAAGGATATAGTTGTGCTAGAGGAACAAAAAAAGGAAATTAAACAAAAGGTAGTAGAGGCTATTGATTTTCTAGGGAAGAAGGTAAGGGAGGAGGACCTGAAATCCCTCATGGAAGTTGGTACTGAATTGGTAGAATTAGCCAAGGCAGCCAAAAGTGGAGCGATTAATATTGACAATGAAGATTGGTTCGAGGATTGGATTATTGGTCCGCATCTTGAGAATGAGGATGTCAGGCAGGAGGGAGAGAACCCAGTGGAAAAGTCTAGTAAGAGGCAGAAAATTGTTGAGCAGGCGCAAGAGGTGCCAGACAAATTGGGTAAAGGTCAGAAGGAGGACAACATGGATTCGCTAGATTACAAGGAATGCAAAACTCAGGGGAGAATTCCCAACAAGGAAAAACTCAAATGGGATGGTGAAGCGAATGGGTAGTTGAAGATCAGTGAGATGCTAAATGTAGGGAAGGGTGATGACCTTCTTGAACAACCATGAAACTTATATCCTGGAAATTTAGGGGTTTAAACACCCCTAACAAATGTTGCCTGATCAAGCATCAGGTAGAATCAATGGGTACGAACATTTGCATGTTGCAAGAAACAAAGCTCAGTGAGCCAGAATAAGAAAAAATTGGTAATAAGATGAAGCAATGGAAGTTAATCAAGGTCAATGCTATGAGGCCCTCAGGTGGGCTCATGATCCTTTGGAAACCTCAATATGTTCTCTTGGAGGAGGTGGCAGTGAATAGATCTTGGATCACTTATAAGGTAAGAAGTATTGTGTGAAATCTCATTTTTCTTCCAGTTAATGTTTATGGGCCTAATAATTTCCTTTAGAAAAGACAAGTATAGAATGAATTAGACAACCTCTGTGGTGACCCGGTCTATGATTTTTGTGTCCTGGGTGGGGATTTCAATGTTGTCCTGAAAGTGTCTAATAAGAAAGATGGAGTAACAAGAAAGCTCCAGTCGTAGTTGGATTTTGAGAATTTCGTCGAAAGGAATATGCTTTTAGATGTACAAACTAGGAACAAATACACCTGGAAAAATAGAAGTAGTGGCTTATGTAGCATAGCTAAGAAACTGGATAGATTCTTGTTCAGAGGAGATTTGAGCCTCTTTCCATTCACACTGGAAAGCAAGATCCTTCCTGGATCAGGCTCAGATCATTTTCCTGTTGCCTTGGAAATTGTGGGGGAAAGAATCTCGGTGCGATGCCCATTCAAATTTGAAAAAATGTGGTTTAGGGACCCATAATTTATGATCTTGATCAGGAGCTGGTGGGTTAATTGCAAATTGGAAGGATCTAAGTTGTTTATTAATGTCACCAAGTTGAGAGTGATCAAACAAAATTTGAGGCTTTGGAATATAGAGCATTTCAAAAGTATTTTCGAAGAAAAAAGGGAAATGAAAGAGGCTTTGGAAATTTTGTTAGAAGAGATAATTAAGAACGGGATGGATAACCATCGCTTCTAGGAAGAACAAGGCCTTTTGAAAAAATAAAATGATGTTCTGGCTAAAGAAGAAATATTTTGGCACCAGAAGTCATGAGAGACATGGCTATCTGTAGGGGACAAAAATACAAAGTTCTTCTACAACTCAACCAAGGTGTGCAGAGAGATTAATAGAATTACCAACATCAAATCAAGCGACAGTAGGATATTAGATAAGATAAAAGATATAAAGACTTCCACAGTGGATTTGTTGGATGTTGTGATTGTGTTGCTGATATGTGGTTGTCATTGATGTCAACACTATTAGCATTAGTGCACTTGAAGCTGTATATGTCGAGGATATTGAGAAAATTGTAATAAATGAGTTGCAAGTTGTCAGTGGTGAAGTGATGTTTTGTCTGTCGGTGAGTTTCGTACGTTGTTGATAAGAGGTTGTGGAATAAAGGGTTTGTTGTTGAGTGTATCTAGTTTATCCACATTGAGTTTCAGAGATCTGTGTAAAGATTTGATCGAGTTATGAAGATTTGCATTCTGATAGTTTTTATGTTGCTTCAGTTGGTGTTTCTAATTGAAGATTATGTGATTCTAGTTAGTTCAGTTGTTGTGGATGCTTCTTTGATGTTTCGTAATGTTTGTGGATGTTTCTAGATCGTGCTCTATCTTTTTTGCACATCTGCATTGATCATTGTGCTCGTGGATGGTGATTTTCTCTTGCATGTTCATGTTTTTCTTGTTCTTGGCTGACAAGGTGTTGAAGCATGTTGTGGATCTTTGAGGAGAAATTAATTGAAGTATTTTCATGTTGAAATTGTTATTTTGGGTCTTCACATAGATGTTGTGGCCAACCTTGGTTGATTCACATTAAAAATTATCTATTTTTTTGGGCCGACAGTTTGTGTTCATTTTATTATTTCTTTGTGGCCGACTTGTAACGAATGTAATTTCATGTTGCAGATATATAAGAGTGATTGTTTATTTGAATTGAAGTGTGCAAGGGTGTACTTCTATGTGTGTGCGAATATTGTTCAAATCATTCGAAGGAAAATCAGAGTGTGAAGAAAATTGAAGAAGAGTGAAGAAGTGTTCATGTGCTTAACTGGAACTATAATCAGGCATTAGTAGATGCTATTTTCTCAGTTCAAAATATGGATGGTTGTAATCCAAATCTTTTTGTAAGATAGTGTGTCTTCCTTTGTAATTGAATAGTGAGATCTAGGAAATGTGCCTGAATGCATGTGCATTCCCCATTTATTCTTCTTATAATTTTAACAGGGTATAATCTTGTGGATTGACCTCCACCCTGGTTTTTCCCCTAAAAGGGTTTCCACATAAAAATCTTGTTGTTATGTGTGTTTCTGATGTTTTTTGATTCATGCTTTCATTCATATTGATTAGATCTAAGAATAAGGATTAATAAGTTTAATAAGTTTGAAATTTGTTGACAACTGATTCACCCCCCCTCTTAGTTGTTTTCCCTTGTGTTGCCAATAATTGGTATCAGAGCAGGTTCCTTGGAAGAATTTTAATAGCTTGAGGTGATCTGGGATGGCGACATACAAGAAGGATAGTCCTAGATTTGATGGAAAAATTTATTCTTTGTGGAAGACTCGAATGGAGTGCCATCTGAGATGCATTGGTGAACCCTATTGGAGCATTACAAGTAAGAGGTATATTATTCTGCCGAATGGTACTTATGCTGAGTATAATATCACGGCTAAGGAAGCATTGTTGAGTGCTTTAACTGATACTGAGATGACAAAGGTTATGGATTTGAAGACTGCTTATGAGATCTAGAAAAAGTTGGAAGCTTTGTATGAAGGAGATGCTAATGTGAAGATTGCCAAGTTGTAGAGTCTAAAAGGGAAATATGAAATGTTGAGAACGGGTGATGATGAAAATGTTACTACTTTGATGCAAGGAGTGAATGAACTTGTGTGTGGTATCAAATGTGCTGGTGGAAAGTTGGAAGAATCAGAGATTGTTGCTAAAGTGCTTAGATCCTTGCCTGTTGCTTATAAGGTCAAAGCTAGTGCTATTGAAGAACTCTAGACTGTAACAAATGTAACCAAAGATATGTTGGTTGGTAAGCTAGCTGCTTTTGAGTTGAGTGAATTTGGTGATGCCCTTCCTAAGGTTGAATCTGCATTTAAGGCTACTACTTCTGGAAGAGATAGACAAAGATATGATCTGGGTAAGAGTTCATCTAGAAAGACATTCAAGTATGAGGATGAAATCAGAAAGATTGAAGAAGAAGAAATAGAGCTAGAAGAGCTGGAAGCACTTATTGTCAAAAGAGTATCGAGAGGAAAAGGTAAGTATGAAGGAAAATTTACTCTTAAATGTTTTTCTTGCAATAAGATAGGTCATTTTGCATCAAGGTGTCTGAAAAGAGATTCTAAACCAAGACATAACAAGCATAAATTTCAAAAGAAGTGTTACTATGTTGTTGATGAAGGTGTGACAGATGATGAATCTGATAAAGGTGAAGATGAATGGGTATTTATTTCTATCAAGGAAAATAATCTTGTATCTACTGAATCTGCTAGTTGTACAAATGTGGAGAAAGCCCTAACATCTCAAGTTGAAGAGAAATATGAATGGGTGATTGATAGTGGATGTTCACATCATATGACAGGAGATAAAAGTAAGTTTGTGAGCTTGGAAAAGTATGATGGTGGTGTTTTGATATTTGGTGATAACACAACTGGTGTGATCTGTGGCAGAGGATGCATTTCTCTTGATGGTAAGAATAATACTGATGATGTCCTGTATGTGGAAGGCTTGAAGCATAATCTTTTAAGTGTCGATAGATGGTTGATAAGGGTTACAATCTTCAGTTCAAGGATGGAAAGTGCATAATATTGGGATGTTCTGAAAATGTGATTGCATCAAGTACAAAAACAAGAGGTAATATCTTTCATCTGAATGCTGCTAGTAAAAGTTGTTTGATTGCTCAAGTTGATGAAAGTTGGTTATGGCATAGGAGAATGTGTCATGTTAACTTTGATAACATTGTCAAGATAAGTTCTACTAAGGCTGTGAGAGATCTACCTAAGTTGGTAAAACCTACTAATTCCATTTGCAAGGAATGTCAGTTAGGAAAGCAAACTAGAATTTCATTTCAGAGCAAACAACATTGTTCAAATGAATTGTTGGAGCTTGTGCATACTGATTTGTGTGGTCCCTATAGAATTATAAGTTTACAAGGTTACAGGTATTTCATGTTGCTTATTGATGATTATTCAAGAATGATGTGGGATACTTTCTTAAGGGAGAAATATGAAGTGCTGGAAAAGTTCAAGATCTTTAAGGCTATGGTTGAGACAGAGACTGATCAGAAGATTAAATGTCTGAGATCATATAGAGGTGGTGAATTCACTTCCAATGAGTTTAATTCTTTTTGTGAAGAACATGGAATAAAGAGACAATTATCTACACTGCGAACCCCTCAACAAAATGGAGTTGTGGAAAGGAAGAACATAACAATTCAAGATGTTGCTAGAACCATGATGCTGGAAGGAAATTTCCCTCATATCTATTGGAGAGAAGTTGTGAGTACTACTGTGTATATCCTCAATCGGGTACAAATCAAAGGTGATACTAGTAAGACCCCTTTTGAGCTATGGACTAGTCATAAGCCTACTGTTAAATATTTCAAATCTTTGGTAGTAGATGCCAAATCAGAAGAGATGAAGACATGTAGGAAATTTTGATGCTAGGAGTGAAGAAGGAATCTTTTTGGGTTATTCTACTAAAAGCAAGGCCTACTAGTGTTTCAATAAGAGATTGAAGAAAATGGTTGAAAGTGCAAATGTTAAGGTTGATGAAGACATTGCTAGACCATCCAGAAACTGTGGATATGGTTCTGATGATAAGAATGATAGTACAAACAAAGGTCAGACTTCAAATCAAGTGCAAATCATTCTGGTGAATCAAGAAGATCAAGAGGGAGAAGAACCCAGTGAAGTTGCAGAAGAGAGAACACAAGAGCCTGAAGTTTAAGAATATTCTAAGAAGACTCCGAGGTATGTAAGATTGAATCATTCAGAAGATCAAATTATTGGTGATAAGAGTAAAGGTGTCCAGACTAGGAGAAAAATTGCAGAAGAATATTGTTTGATTTCAAAGACTGAGCCTACTAGTGAATGAAGCATGCAAAGATGAACATTGCATTGAAGCAATGAAAGAAGAGCTACAAAAAATTGAGAAAAATGATACATGGATTCTTGTTCCTATACCTAAGGATAAAAATGTAATTGGAACTAAATGGGTCTTTAGAAACAAATTGAATGAGCAAGGTGAAGTGGTTAGAAAAAAAACAAGACTGGTATGGAAAGGATATTCACAGATGGAAGGAATTGATTTTGAAGAGACTTTTTCCCTTGTTGCTAGAATTGAAGTTGTGAGATTGTTTCTTGCTTATGATGCTTACAAAGATTACAAGGTTTATCAGATGGATGTCAAGTTTTCTTTTCTAAATGGAAAATTGGAAGAAGAGGTGTATATTGAGCAACCTGATGGATTTTAGTTGACTGATAAGGGAGATATGGTTTGTCGGTTGAAGACATCACTGTATGGACTTAAGAAAGCCCCTAGAGCATGGTATGCCAGATTGGACAAGTATTTGTTGAAGCTTGGATTTAACAAAGGTACTGCTGATAGTAATTTGTATTTCAAGAATGATGATAAAGATTTCATTCTGGGAGTTTTTGTTGATGATATCATTTCTGGAGAAGATGATGGTTTGTGCATGAAGTTTGCTAATGAGATTAAGAGTGAGCTTGAGATGTCAATGATTGGTGAGGTGAAATTCTTTTTGGGATTGCAAATTACTTAGTTAGACAAAGGGATTTTTATATCTCAGTCCAAGTATGTGAAGGAATTGTTGAAGAAGTTTGGTATGGAAGATTCAAAGCCAGTTGGTACACCCATGGTGACTGGATGCAAGTTGACAATAGATGATGATCTCTGAAGGCAAATCAGACTAGATACAAATCAATGATTGGTGGATTTCTTTATTTGACTCAAACTAGACCTAATATCATGAATTTTGTATGTATTGTTGCTAGATTTCAAGCCGATCCTAAGGAATCTCATGTGACTGCTGTGAAGAGAATTTTTAGATACTTGAAGGGAATAGTTGATTTTGGTCTATGGTATGCTAAAGATGATTATCTTACCTTGAGTTCCTTTACTGATGCTAATTGGGTAGGAGATGTGGATGACAGAAAGAGTACTAGTGGTGGAGCATTTTTCTTGGGTAAGAAGCTAATCTCATGGTTAAGTAAAAAGCAGAATGGCATTTCTTTACCTACTACAGAGGTTGAATACATTGTTGATGCTAACAATTGTACTCAAGTATTGTAGATGAAGCAGATGCTGAAAGATATCAGAATTGTGTATAATGAGCCTATTGCTATATTCTGTGATAATTCAAGTGCCATTAATATTTCTAAGAATCCAGTGTTGCATTCAAAAACCAAGCATATATTTATCAAGTTTCACTTTTTGAGAGAAAAGGTAAGTGAAAAGGAAGTAAGATTGGAGTATGTGCCTACTAAGGAGTAGATTGTAGATATCTTTACAAAGTCATTGCCTAAGGATACTTTTGAGTATCTCAGAGGGAAGTTAGGGGTGATTACCCCTCCTAATCAGAACTAAGGATGAATTACATTGCATCAGTTTGTTCATTTCATAATCATATCTTGTTTCAGATTGATGTTGTGGTGGCTGTTACTTAGGGGGAGTAGTCAGATGGTTCAAAAATTCAGATATGTGGTTTAGAGCTTAGAGATCTTTGTCATTGATGTCAAAGGGGGAGAAGAGTAATGTGAAAAACTAGTGATTATTTGGGGAAAAGAGCCTTGTGGGGAGAAGATCATGTGAAAGATTTGAGGAGAAAAAGAGTCAGAACCTAAGGGGGAGTAAGTGTTAAGATATAGTTGTGTTGATGGTGTTTTTCACATCATGTGTTGCCATCAATGCCAAAGGGGGAGATTGTTGTATGTTGTGATTGTGTTGCTGATATTTGGTTGTCATTGATGTCAACACTATTAGAATTAGTGCATTTGAAGCTGTATATGTCAAGGATATTGAGAAAATTGTAATAAATGAGTTGCAGGTTGTCAATGGTGAAGTGATGTTATGTCTGTTGGTGAGTTTCGTACGTTGTTGATAAGAGGTTGTGGACTAAATGGTTTTTTGTTGAGTGTATCTAGTTTATCCATGTTGAATTTCAGAGATCCACGTGAAAATTTGATCGAGTTATGAAGATTTGCATTCTAACAATTTTTCTGTTGCTTCAGTTGTGTTTCTAATTGAAGATTATGTGATTCCAGTTAGTTCAGTTGTTGTGGATGCTTCTCCGATGTTTCATATTTTTTTGGATGTTTCTAGATAGTGCTCTATCTTTGTTGCACGTCTGCATTGATCGTTGTGCTCGTGGATGGCAATTTTCTCTTGCGTGTTCATGTTTTTCTTGTTCTTAGCTGACAAGGTATTGAAGCATGTTGTGGATCTTCGAGGAGAAATTAATTGAAGTATTTTCATATTGGAATTTTTATTTTGGGTCTTCACTATGTTGTGGCCAACCTTGGTTGATTTTCATTAAAAAATATCTATTATTTTGGGCCGCTAGTTTGTATTCATTTTATTATTTCTTTGCGGCCAACTTGTAGTGAATGTAATTTCACGTTGTGGATATATAAGGGCGATTTTTTATTCAAATTAAAGTGTGCAAGGGTGTGCTTCTGTGTGCGTGTATGAATATTGTTCAAATAATTTGAAGGTAGAGAAGAGTGTGAAGAAAAGTGAAGTATTCATGTGCTTAACCAAAACTGTAATCAGGGATTAGCAGATTCTATTTTCTCAATTCAAAATCTTGATGGTTGTAATCTGAATCTTTCTGTAAGACACTGTGTCTTCCTTTGTAATTGAATAGTGAGCTCTAGGCAGTGTGCCTAAATGCATGTGCATTCCTCATTTATTCTTATTATACTTTTAACAGGGTATAATCTTGTGGATTAAACTCCACCGTCGTTTTTCCCCTAACAGGGTTTCCACATAAAAATATTGGTGTTATGTGTGTTTCTGATGTGTTGTTGATTCATGCTTTCATTGATATTGATTAGATCTAAGAATAAGGATTAATAAGTTTAATAAGTTTGAAATTTGTTGATAACTGATTCACCCCCCTCTTAGTTGTCTGCCCTTGTGTTTCCAATAGGATTTCTTTGAGGACCTATTAAATGATCGATAGGGGTCTAACTTATGTGAGCAACAAGAACTCTTGGAATGTATTTTGAAGTTGATATAACAAGACCAAAACATGATGTTGAATAGAAAACTCTCGGTGGAGGAAATAAAATATGCTCTTTTCCAACTTCACCCAGACAAGGCCCTAGGCCCAGATGGGTTTGTTGTGGTCTTTTTCAGAAGTGATGGGATATAGTGGGAAAGGATATATTTGAAGCAATTGAGGAATCCATGATATAGTGGGAAAGGATATAAAGTTGGAGTCCCTTAATGAGTTTAGGCTAATCTTCCTATGTAATACCATCTACAAAGTGTTGGCCAAAGTTGTGGCCACTAGGATTAGGAAAATCCTACCTAGCATCATTTCAAAAGAACAAACTAGTTTCGTCCTAGGAAGGTCAAATCCTTGATGGGGTCATAATTTCTTAGGAGGCAATTTGCTCCATTCAAACTTTGAAAAATACAGAAATGCTTATTAAGCTAGATGTAAGAAAGGAATATGACAAGGTTGACTAGAATTTCCTTTTCAAACCTATGCAAGCCTTTAGTTTTAGTAAGGTCTAGTTGGATTGGCTCTTTGGCTGGATTGCTTGTCCAAGATTCTCTATTCTCCAGAATGGATCTCCTGAAAGTTTTTTCAGTGCCTCTCAGGGGCTTCATCAGGGGGACCCCCTCTCCCCTTTCTTGTTCATTATATTGGTTGAGGCCCTCGACATATGCATTACCAGTGCTTGGCATAGTGGCATGGTAGAGGGGGTGTAGGTCACTCACGACATGCTATGAGCCGCACATCAGTAGTTTGTTGATGATACTATTGTTGGAAGAATGAAGAAGGTGTCCTCTAGGTTTGTTGTTGATGCCAACATTGGTTGGTAACTGCCTAAGTAAACTACGTATCTATGTTGATCCGATATGTTGGTTCGGAAATCCTCCCAGTAAAAGGAAACTCTATGAGATTTTGATATGTTGCTCAGGAGTGTCAGTTACAGGTATAAATGATATTTTAGCTATCTTCATTGATCCAACTATGTAATCCAAGTGACAAAAGTTTGGTATTCTTTTGGACGAAAAGGTTAAGAATTGTTTGTACTTTGTGTGTTCCTTATTAGGTCTGGGTCGACCTAATGTATGGATGACACTTTTTGTTTTGTGTGCCAAAAAGAATTTTGTATTGGGCCAACAAGTCATTTTGCATTTTGTGTTCAATTAGGCTGACCTAATTGATGTTGGAAGACATGACTGTGTATATATGTGTGTGTATGATGGACATAAAAAAAGAAAGAGTGACATAGATTTTTGTATGCGAACGATGCGACAAATGAAATAGTATGAAGTGATTGATAATGATTGTATATCTACAACCATAACAAAATTTTGGTGTTTTTAGAGCTTAATCAGAACCAATTTCCGCACTTTGTAGGTGCACTTCACCAGCTCATTTTTGGTAGTGAGCCATATCTCTTTTTGTATCTTGGATATAAGCCATCTTTTGTATTTAGGTTGCGAGCCTTCAAGGATAGTGTGTCCTAGTAGTGAGCCCTGTATTATCTTATGACCAGTTATAATATATTGTGAGCTAATCCTCACTGTGGTTTTTCCCACCTCGGGTTTTCCACGTAAAAATCCTAGTGTCAATGTGTTATGATCTCTTTTATGTTTTGGATCACTATTGCAGCTAGATATGGATTGATAATTGGATGGTTACTAATTAATTTTGTTAGTAGAATACTTATTCACCCCCTCTCAGTATTTGGTGTATTCAAAAATTGGTATCAAAGCTTGGTTCCTCTAAAAAAGTCTTACAACTTGAGGAAGGTCCCATAATTTGAATACATTGCTAAAAAAAGCTATCTTGCTCCTTCAGAAGAAAACTCTGTATATGAGGAAATCAATGTTTCTCTTGAAGAATTGGATAAAAGCGAAGATGAGAAGAAAAATATGAAAGGAAACCTAAAGGAAGCAAATGACTATATCAGGAGGCTAAGAGAGTAGATCAAAAAATTCAAAGAAAGGCATAGGGAAGTTAGTGATCAGTTGAAAAAGGCTAATGAAGACATTGCCAGACTAAAAGTGCAAGTAGAAGAGAAGAAGCGAATTAAGGAATATCAGAAAGATGAGAGTCAAAAAAAAATTGACGAATGTACAAAGCTTGAACAAGAAGTGGTAACCCTAAGATCTGATTTGGAAAAAGAAAAAGTTCATGAAGAAATATTCAAAACTAGCTCTACTAGGCTTGATGATTTGATTACTTCTCAAAAACCCTCTAAGGATAAAGGTGGTCTAGGACTTGAAGAAGGAAAAAGCTCAAAGACAAAACCTATTTCCAACAAAGTGGACAATCAGAAGAAGATTCAAGGAAACTTTCATCAAATCAAGAATCAAAGGGGCAATACCGGAAGGATTCCTATTTGACAGCCTAATGCTCAAAGGTACCCATCTTTTAATGGCTTTTGTTTTTCATGCAATAAATTTGGTCATAGAGAAACAAAATGTAGAAGTAGGATGAACTAGAATAGAATGAGTTAGAATGTTGGATTCTTTACTAGACAATGCTATGTTTGCAATAAGTTTGGACATAGAGCTACCGAATGTAGAAGCCAGATGATGATGAATAGATTTAATATTGGTAGAAATATTGAATATTTTCAAGACTGTTGTTACACGTGCAATATCTCTAGACACAAGGTTAATCAGTGCAAATCAAGGGTGAATACAAATTAGTTTGATCAAAGACATGTTGTGTGCTATACCTGCAACAAACCAAGACATATCTCAAAATTTTGTAGAAGCAAAATTGGGAAGAAACCTAATCCAAAACAAAAGAACAAGTCTATGAACAAAGTAGATCCTGATAAGTAGGAGGTATTTTTCCACAGCATGTCAAATTATGATATTGCTATCAGGATTCAACCGTGTAGTTTCGAGTCAAACTCATTGACCCATGTTTCATGAGTAGTGGTTCAACAAGAACCCATCTCTCATGATATCGAATGGTCCACTTAGCACTCATCCACCAAGTGCACTTAACCAGGAGTTTCCGCTATTAAGCCCGCTTGTTGTTAATTCCATTTGCAAAACCTTTCAGCAAGTGTTGCGCCTTATGAAACCAGCCCGCTAATAGAGCCCCTTTAGCTCATCAAATTGATAAGTAGGAGGTATTTTCCACAAAGATGTTCATGATATTGCTATCAGATTCAACTGTGTACCGGAAATAAACTCATATTGACCCATGTTTTATGAGTAGTGGTTCAACAAGAACCCATCTCTCATGATATCGAATGGTCCACTTAGCACTCATTGCATCTAGGTGATGCTCACAGAGGTGAAGCATTGGTCCGTCCTGGGAGGTCACCCATCCCAGTACTGCTCCAGCTCAAGCGCGCTTAACCAGGGAGTTTTCTCCAAGGTTAAGCCTGCTTGAGTTGTTACCCCATTTGCAAAACCTTCAGCAAGTGTTGTGCCTTATGAACCATTCATATTAGAGCCCCTTTAGCTCATCAATTGATAAGTAGGAGGTATTTTTCCAATAACATAAGTCATTATGATATTAACTATCAGATTCAACCATAGTTTTGAGTCAACTATTATCTATGTTTTCATGTTCAATAAGAACTCCATCTTCATGATATCATCGGTTCGACTTTAGCACTCATTAGACAGGTGAGGTTGTCTCGGACACTATCTGATCGCTTCCGTACCAGCTTTTAACTTACGACGGACAGCATCGGATGGTGACCTCCTCGATGAACACCAATGTCACCTCTCGCGGAGCATCACCCAGATGCAATGAGTGCTAAGTGGACCATTCGATATCATGAGAGATGGGTTCTTGTTGAACCACTACTCATGAAACATGGGTCAATGAGTTTGACTCGGAACTACACGGTTGAATCCTGATAGCAATATCATAAAGTAGATCCTGTTGAACTAAGGAAAGAAATGACAACAAATTGGAATAAGAAGGAAGAACCCGAGAAAAAGGATGAATCAAATACTCTTGTATCTGCATCCAGTGCACATACCTCTTTCAAGAACTAAACCCAGTAATGGTTTTAGGGGGAGCAGTTACAAAAAATATAAAAATCCCCTAATATATGTGGTGTCAAGTAGTGACATAAGGATATGTGATGTGAGTCATTATTTTGAAGGATTTTGAAAAAAAATCGGCAAAAAAAGGGCAGATCCTGAGAATTGCAGAACTTTTCTTGGTTTACAGTATGTTTCATAAAGTGGTTGGTAGCTTTAAAGCTAAAAATCAATAAATGTGAATCAAGGATAAATTTGTAACTAATAAACAAACAGACTAAGTTAAGGAAAAGTACATTTATGAAATTTGGAAGAAGCAGTGCAAGCTGAAGTGAGTTTGAAGGCGGTTCAGAGCATCATACATCGAAACCCTAGTTCTTGACAAGTAGAAAAGGTATTCTTTGTTATCTAAATTCTATGGATTTTAAAGTGAAGGAACCTTTTGTTAAGAATTTTCAAGATTGTTTGAGGAATATGGACACTCCTACTGAACTGTGGAAGTCTTTGAGAGACCCCAACCTAGATTTAGAAGATGTTCATGGAAAGTGTATGAAAATGACCTCGTGGGTGTGTTCTCGCACATTCCAAGCCATGTTCTACTCATTGAAGTTCCAAGAACATACATTCATGGGAAGTTAGAAGAATTCAATCATCAAGAACTAAAGGATTTGTAGGACAATGAGTTGACTGGAGATGATCTACTGCTTAATTTGGAATATGAAAACCTAGTTCGAA
>VDFB02205966.1:44393-71352 GCA_007258455.2 Sequoia sempervirens
TTTGTTGACCCAGGTCATGTACTTTTTATAAACCCTACAATATTCCTTGATGTTTTTTTCCTTCTGTCAATGTACATAGCCACTCCTTTATTTTGATCCTTATCTTTTAGCTGTATATAATTTGCTGATAGTGCATACCTATGCATACTTTATGTATATCGAACTAGCTGCATCCAATCTTTGTAATTGTAATAGGGTCTAACATACTCCATAAATTTAGCAACTTTTTCATAACAGACCTTTATGTCATCCATGCATAATAGGCCCAAACCATGTAATGACGATGGTGCTATGCAATATATCCTCTCGGTGACACAAAAATCAATGTTTATTGGAGGAAGTTCCCTGGGTACCCATTGTTTCTGTATATTTTTGTTCCTCAAGGGCACCTCGATGTCACCTATGCTCTCATCATCATAAAAACATGACCCCCCTTTGGCAAAAAAAAATTCCATGCATTTATGGAATTTTCTTCTAATCTTTTGACCTCTAGTTGATCTCTCTCTTTTAGACCTACTGCATGTCTCACTTTCCTCTTCTCTTCCTGAATTTCCCTTGCTCGAGGAAGATAGATCTAACAAATATCTATTTGGTGGTACCTGAACTCATAAGGATGTCAGATGAAGTTCTTTCATGGTGATGTGATCCCAAGGTATGGGGTTGGAGGATTAAAAACCAAGGTTGTCAATACTAGTCAAATGCATGTGGAGGTAACAATAGTTGTGAATGTATCAATAAACCTTGTAAGGGTTTGAAGATCAGAGATCACTTGGTAAGCATGGGAATGGTTTGTAGGGTCACCAACCTTGTGTTTTGAAGCCTTGGGTTTTGGGAACATCTAGAGGAGTCATTGTCTTGTTTCTTGGAGGTTGATTGGGTTAGTTGGTGGAAGGTTGCTATTACTTTTTGTACCTATCTATGAAATTTTTTGGACCACCTTCCTTGAAGACAATAGTCCCTCTAAGGTAGTATTGGTGTCTAGTTAGTTAGTCTATGAAATTTTTTGGACCACCTTTGATGTGAAATATCCCCTCGTGCAACCATCCTTTCAGTCTATTTCTAAATGGACAAACCCCTTGCCTTTAATGATTAAGCTCCACAGGTTTCTACCCCTATGGTTTTTTGGGTCCCCCAAATAAAATAATAAAAGATGGGCCCTACTCAAAAGAACCCCAAAATGTATCGGAGTTTCTTTCTTTCTTAACAATCCAATTAAAGAGGCTAATTAGGTCCCTCCCTATCTAGCATTCCTTCACCATTTTCCAGACACCCACATCATCTTCGAACCATTTATACTCTTTTGGAACTTGAAAAAAAATTTCCACTTTCATTAGTATTCTCTTTCGGGCTTTCCCTAGTGCTGGAATTTGTACAATTATTTTGGAGGTTTGGTTGAGTTAGTGAAATATTCAGAAGTTTTTAATGGTTCCTTGTCTTTTTTTCATCTCTTGTATTGGTGTAGGAGCACCTTGGCATAATTAGGCCTCTATGAAGGAATTTTTTGAAATTTAATTCAATTTTATTATTCCTACTTTTCAAATCATGTTATTAGAGTCCTTTTTCATATATTTGAGGTCATGTTAAGGTCATTTGGTGTTTATTAAGTCCAAAAGTGCAAAAATAAAAACAATGTAAAAAGTTGTCAACTTAATCAAAAAGGCAATATTAAGAGATGAAGAGTCATTAGGATCGGTTAGAGGAAGTTAGAAGGCTAAAATTTAGTTGTTTTTCCTTTAAAAAGGATCTTGTATATTTTAGAACTTCGAGTGTGGTTGAATAAAGAATAAGTTCAAGTAAAATCTCTGATTTTTAATCATTTTTCTTTAGAAATCTTGCATTTCTAGGCATTGTATGGAATTCTATGGCCTTGAATGCATGGTAGAATGGTTGTATATGGTAATAATCTCAATCACCTTCCTGTTACATCAAATTTCATGCATTTTAGTTAAGATTTGTGTGAGTTATTGTGGATTTACTTTAGATTGCTAAAACCCTCAGTTAGGGTAAGCAGAGATAGAAATAATTATGTTTCTCCTTTATTAATTGGTCGAATATTCTGGTTTCTTGTGAGATTATCCTACTACGAGTGTTATTTCATGTTTCAATGGATTTAGGGAAAAATCATAAAGATAAGATGTGAGGGAATGAATTTTCTTGATTGAAAATTTGTGTGTATAGTTTGTGAACAGAGTAATTATGAAGGTTAAGCCCTTAGGGTTTTGTGAAAATACTTTGTAAATGGACTTTGATGCTTTGAAGAGAATATACTAGTCAAACTAAACATGTCCCAAGCACTGGACAAGTGTACTTTGGTCAGGAGTTAGTAAAGCAACAAACCCTTATGCAAATCAAGCCTAATTAGGCCTAAATCTGTCTGAGACAACAATATTTGAAGCTTGTGTTGTAAAATTTTTGATACCCGTTTTGAATTTGTTTTAGATCTGCAAGAAGGGAATTGAAAAGTGTGGATAGACTTGTGTAATAGTTCTTAGATTGTGAACGAAGCCCTGGCAAATAGGTTGGTAGACTTACAAGCATTGCAAACAGGGTATGAAGGAATCAGTGACAACAAGAACTTTAAGGGCTTTTGATGATTAAGTGTGAGTTCTTGGTTGTTTTGGTTAAGAGATTACCAAGGTATAATTTGATCTCATTTGATGTAAGGTTTGGTGTAAGCATGAAGTTAAAAACTCCATTGCTTTGACTGATTTGTCTAATAATAGCCATGTTTTGGAGACTAAAATGAAAGTACAATATATGATTTTGATAAATTGTCAAGAATAAAGGATGGGAGATGGTTTAAATTTGTTTGAAGTGAAATGGAATGGAAATTTTGTGGTCTATATTATTGTTACATATTTTTTCACCTCAGCTCAAATGGAGGAGCTGGCTAACTGCTATTTGCCATAAAGTGGAATTGTAGATTGTTTTTAAATGTTGTTTTGCATTACTTTGTGCATTGAATATCAGTTATGCATTTTTGAAATTATGAATTTGCGGAGTGCCATTCAGATGTTGCAAATTTAAAAGAGATATAGAATTGAGTACATGTGCAAAATATCATTTCAGATGCTTTTATTCATTTCAAAAGGAACTCATATTTTTACAAGGCTTCTTTTGATTTCACAATCAGAATGAGTGTTACAACATTACATGAGATGCATTTTTCTTTTCAACTGAAAAGCAGAATTGAAATCAAGGATCCACACAAGCCGTGGATATAACTGTGACTATGACAATACATTTATGACAGTACAGTGCACTACTGAAGATGCAAAAGGAGAACATATAAGCAATAACATAGTCATCATTGCCTGTTATCGACACTTGATGTTGGATGGTGCACCTTGCCGTCTCAAGCTTCGTTGACCTGTGAGAGAAAAGAAGGGTGTCAATGGCTCCGACTATGACATAACTCATATGATGCACCTACAATAATACAGTATGCTATGAGCAATGCATTGAAACAATCAAAGAGAATCAAATGCAGTATGAAGAAGTGAGCTGAACGAGAAGTATCAACATCATAATCAAACATGTTCCATTTTTTATGCTAACACTATTTGTTTCCTTGTGCAGGTATAGGTGAAATCATGAAGCGGAACATTATTCGAAGACCAAGCATGTGGGGTAAAATGGGCTCCCACAAGGGTAGAGCCCGGCATGCTGCCCTATTCATTAAATGGGCTAATTTTGAAATATTTTTCATCATATACATCAAACAGAGTGAAATACAACTTAAAGAGTAGAATAGAGTTATCCATCAAGTAACAAAACCAACTGTGCATTCATAACGATCAGCATTTCTTTCTGAAGGCTAAAGGTGAATAGTGAGTTTAGTTCACTTAAGGAATTTAACAGAGTGCATTTGCATCAGAATTGCTAAAATTACTTCATTTTTTGTGTTGATTATAATCAAATAGCATGTGAGTTTCAGTTTAGTATTTCTCTTTTGGATAGTGAACAGGCATACATATGCCTTAATGTTTTGTTCTAATTTTCATCGTCAAAGAGAACAGTTTCTGAGAGCAGTTTGTCATTGAAATATAAAAATACATGAAGAGTACCATGTTACTCAAGAATACAAACACAGGTAGTGCAAGGTTTCAAGAAGGAGCAAGCAGTTTCTTTCCAGAAAGTTCTGAAGTTATCAGTTGTGCATATGAATTAGGGAATAGAGAATGCAAGCATGAAATTTCCTCTCTTCGCAGTGAGCTTATACAGAAACATTTTCAAGTAAAATGATAATCTTTACGGCAGTTGATCAAGTTACAAAAGAGAGGAAACACATTTTTCTACAATAGTTCCAAAGACCCATTTTCAGATTTGCATCAAAAGCAGAAAAATGGTGTTTCTCTTAAGGGTTTCTAGTACCCATTTCGGGGTTAGCTTCAAACTTGTGTGGAAGAAAACAATAATAAAGAGTTTCGGCCAGACACAGGCTCTCGCCAAGAGGTCTCCCCGAAAATGATATGTCATGGTGATAGGATGAAGGCATGAAAGTTTCGCCAAGACACAAGATGCTCGCCAAGAGGTCACCCCGACCACATATTGTCTTGGCAACAGGAAGGAAGTAATAGGGAGTTTTCGCCAAGACACAAGCTCTCTACAAGAGGTCTCCGCAACTATGGTAAGTTATAGCGACATTCGTAAAACAGAAGCCCGATTCATGAAGTTTTCAGAAAACAAGGGTTGAGCTCTCAAAGCTGCTGGTTCGAGCCTCAGAGTAAGAAGAATACAATTTTCATATGATTTTCATAATAGCTACAAAAGAGGTAGCAAGGGGAAAACAATGAAATGCAATTTTTGTGATAAATCAAGCTCAGGAAAGAATAAAATGTAGTTCTCTTTCAAAATTTTTAGATACCCACATGTGGGTTTTTTCTCAAAATATAGAAAATACAATAACCACGACAACCCATGTCAGGATTTTGCAACTGAATGATGAAATTACAGTCTTGTCCAAATTTCATAATACCCACAAACAGGAATGTTATTAAATTAACACAATGGTAATTTTTTTGTTCTGGGTCGAGCCCAAAATCTGCAAGAATGCTTTCTATAGTGCTCTTTTGGCACGGCCTGTACATGGCCAAAGGTTTATGAAATAAAGACAGCTTTTGGAGTTTCTACAGAGTAAAGAAATTTACCATTTTGAATTTCTATTAGAGTCCAAAGCTGCGGCCGTAGCTTCTCTTTGGTTTTCCAAGGCATGATTTTGAAGCTTTGAAGAGTGGCTGAGTTCCTATGATGAGTATGATACACAGTGGGGAACACACAGAAATACAATATGAGGTGATAGTAAAGTATATTAGCCACGGCTTTAAGGCCAAAATGAGCAGAATACAAAGCCAAAATGGAAGCCATAAAGACCATTAAACTAAGCTTACCTCTGCATGGTAAAAGAAAACCAAAACACAAGTCGAGCTTTCATGGAGTGTATAATAGAGGTCGAGCACAAACTCATGGTATGAAGAAATCAAAGTAAGTGAAAGTCAAAAATGAAGAGGCCGCACCCTTAGGGCTCGTTGATATTCAAAATAATGAAGTGGAAAAGTTATTTCGCCTTCAAAAAAGGACTTAACCACTAAAGATTCGGTCAACTGAGGAACAAAGGAGGATTTCTGTGCACACGGGCTCGAATCCAACACCATCATAGCGGCAGTTTCTTCTCAGACAGAGGTTCTTTCTTTCCAAAGTCACGGGTGCGAAATGGTGATAATTAGGGTTTGACCCTATTTTGTTCAAAACCCTAATTCGAGCATCATGAACTTTCCAGAATTCCATTCAAATGCACATGTCAAATATCATATGGTGGCCGAACCCATAGTGTCTTCTTTATGACTTATCAAAACCTAAGTCTAAGTTTAATATTCATGAAAGGCCGAAATTCTATGCTTGGGTGATGCCTTAAATATTTAAGGCTTATTGTTTTGCCTTAGAGGTATGGGTATATGCCTTAGGGTATTATTTGAAATGAAGAGCAATTAGGGTGAATGGTGAATATTTTTATGATTAGGGTCAATTTAACTTTTAGGGTTTTATTTTTTTTAATTGATTTTAAAGAAATCAATTGGAGTTGTGATGAAGAGATAATGATGACATTGGTATTTTTATGATTTTGTGAGAAAATCAGAATGTATCTTGGAGAAATAAGTAGTTTTATTTTTGCAAAAGATTTCCAATCTTTGAGTTACAAAAATAGACAAAATTTTAAAAATCTGCATCTTATAAAGAAGAAGCATAAAAGCGATATCTTATAAATTGCTTTATGTTTTCTTGCTATTTTTAGCAGATCTTTGACTGACTTTTCTTCTTGGTCGGATTCCAGACTTATCTTGGAGAGATAAGGTGTTTTTTGAGCTTTTAAAGTAGGATTTGCCTATTTTTAGAGGCTTGACAGTATAATCATAAAAGCTTTGTGCTTTTTTCTGCTTTAAAGCAGTTTTTGAGTTTCTTTGAGGCCTTTTTTCCTTGAGCTTTTTCTGAGCTCGGATAAGGGTTTCCTTGAGAGGATTTTTTTTTAGAGATTTAGTCTCTCAACTCTCCATTCTTAGTAGTTCATATCAGTTTCTGGCCCTCACTCATTTCAGGGAGCTTGTAAACTTTTGATACTCAGTTTTAGTCAGATTGACACTCTTCCAGTTTTAATAGAGCAGCAGATTTCTCCTTCTTATTTTCTGTCTCAAGTTTTGTAATAGCAATCTGATGTACTTGTGTTTTCAAATTGAAATCCTTTTATGTCTTGCTGTTATAGGTGGTGTTTCAAAATTACATGTTTTAGGTTGCATGATTGTATTTGTTTTCCAGATCTTCATGCAAATTATTGATGGGATATGTGCCAATGAGATTGTGAGGATTACTACAATAGAGAAGTTGTTATGAGTGGTTAGGTCTGAATTTTTATAAGTTTGGTGAATCATCTTTTAGAAATAGATTTTTATGTTTAGTTATTCTTCATCCCTTTCCTCAGAAGTTGTTTTAGAATATAATTCATCATTCGGAGAACCAGCTCACTCTGGAGATTCCTCTTTCGCATAAGATCACCCACATCTGAAAGAGGTTTCCATGTTTCAGTAGTTTGCTGAATATTGCATTCAGCAGGGTGCAAAACTATTGATAACAATTATCCTAAATATTGTTTTGGGTCAGATTACTTTATGTTGAGTTGAAATTGTGAAGTTTAGGACAGTCATAAAGAGAGTTAATGGTAAAATGAAAGGGAAAACTGGGTAATTGTTTATTTTGATCAAGATGAAGTTGATTAAGGTGTTTGAAGGTCTAGTAATGGTTTGGAACTCTAAAGAAAAAGTTGAGTATTTGTGTTGATTTTTTTGAAGGGAAATATAGTTGAATGTGTGTCAAAAGAAGGAAAGTTCAAGGTTATTTGTGACTTGTCAAATGAGATTGTGTGAGTTTCTTTCCTTCCTTTGACTTTGCATCATGTACTTCTATACGTTCTCTTATGGATAGGAACTAGGCATTTTTCATTACACTCATGAACCATGCATGTTTTCAGTCCCTTTGATCATTTGTGGACCTCAATATGTAAATTTATTTCATCAAAGTTTAGAAATTTGAACCCTAGTGAACTTTGTGTGTTGTTATGTGATAAGAATTCCTTTTAATCTTATAGTAGAAAAAATATGCTAAGACAGATACAAAAATTACAATTCACGGGCCAAAAATGGCCACCCAACTAATCGAACATCTCAAAGCTTGGTTGTTCAAACTAACCAGACACCGATACTAGGTAGTACTTGGGTTTGTCAATGGGACATTGGCTCGAATTGACCAAAATATAGCATGCAACACCTCGATGGGAACAAACAGAGTCTAAATCACCGTACTTGCAACAAGATTTCTAAATGTGGGGGAAAAATCACTTACAGTCATTGTCCCTTGGTCGATTTTCCCTTTCTGAGCACCCTCACCTCTCACTTTGGCTTTCCTCCTACCAAATGGTTCCTAGTCTTCCTCCTCGACTCAATGGCCTTGCAACAATCATCCAGTGAAGCCTTGCAACTCTCCACTCAGGGGTTGGATGCAGTGGTTCTCAGTGCAACTCTCCAATTAGGGTCTCCATGCAGTATGCTATGTCGTGCTCTTGCGTGTGCAAGGCCAAAATTCAAAATATATAGTTTATATATATGCTATGTCAACATATAGTTTATATACAAAATATATATCCTATGTCAACATATAGTTTATTTTATTTTCTACAAAATATAATTTTTGTCTGGTGGCTTGTTGAGCTTATATAGTTGGTTTTCTCTTTCTTTATAATTTTTGATGATTTATTTCCTATGACATGATTGAATATTATCTACAATCCTAGTGATTGTTAAAAAGGCTTCTGATATGTGATGCTTAATCATGATGGATGTCTAAGAATCAGTGATTGAAATACTGCTTGACTAAAGATTGAGCTATCTGATATTTTTTGATTTAAACATCATGGAAGAAATGCTTGCAATCAATGTCTTATTAATGTAGCCTACAAGGTTTATCTTCCTTTTTTTTTTTGGTCCTATTCTTGTTATGACTTATTTTTTTACATTGGTCTATTACAGTAATGGGGAGCATATCTAGTGAATCGATTCTTTCAGTCTCTTTGATTCTTATCCTTGTGCATAATGAGTTTTCTTCTATCTTATGATTCATTGATTGTTGGTTTAAAACACTCATTACAATTAACATGGATATGAATTATGATGTGGGTGTGAGAAGGGATTGTTGAATACGAAGGAATGGTTTAGGAAAGTACTCCTTAATCCAAATGAGTCATTTTCTTGTCATGGAATGTGTTAAGAGACTTTAAAATTAATATATTCAATCTAGTTAATATTGAAACATCTAAAGCATGCCAAAGGCACTTCGGAGATATGTTATGACATAAAGAAGATTGTTAAGGTGATGCCAATTCTTGATCCATTAGGGTAGGAAAACATAGATGCATTGGTACAAAAGGTTTCATTCAACTTGAAGGAAATGGATAATTACCTAAGGGGATAATGTCAGATTGGACCAAGTTTATATTATGATACAAAAAGCTTGGGAAAAGGGATGATGAAATGGCTAAGTATGGGAAATTGTAGAGATAAATATAACACCAAGGGAAGAACACTAGAACTAATTTTAGCACTATGGAATAATCCAAGACTCAAAATTCCACTAATAGGCATCCCTTACCTCTCAAATTAATTCCATAGGTGGGTTTATCCTCCGATATAGTGCCATTGGTTAGCTTGTCATGTGAACTTCCGCTATAAGTAGGATTACCATACACTTTCATAACATGCATGTGTGGTTTCAAAAGGTTTATACGTTCTTGTGAATTTAAAAGAAAGGCATGTTTTGACTTTTCCAATAGGTGTTAGGGGTTAATTTGAATTGGTTTGAGCATTAGAGTGACAAACCTTGTGGTTTAGGTTCCATAAAAAAAATATACTCATTTTTTTAGCTTCTTATTATCATCTTTATATTCAATGAGCTTTTTAAAGATCATCTAAATATTCATTGCTAATGAAAATGCACAAACTAATGTGTAATAGATCCAAGGTGAGGCTCAAAGAGCCTCATCTTTTAAACCATTAACCAAAGAAATGCTAAGAACAATATATGAAAGAGACGAAGAAAATGCAACTTGTATTATTAGGAAGGATGAGATGCCTTTGTATAGCATGACCTCATGTTTGAGTCTCGAAACCCTCCCATATCGTCAATGCATGTGTCTAGGCTAACCATGTCAAGTTTCACTCCATACAAGCACAAATTGGAAAAAATTCAATGTATGCAGGGTCAACATGAGGAAACACTAATTTTTTGGGAATGAAATAACCAAAGATATGATCATATAATATCTAATCATAAATAGTCATAGAGTAATTAGGATTTGATCATATGGAAATTTCTAGCAGAGCTACAATAGTTGTAACATCATGAATTAACAACATTAAAAATTACATCATGAATTAATTATGTAATGGCACAAAAATTAAAAATATCACGAATTAATTATGTAACCATATAAGTCAAATATAATTCTATCAAGAAATCAATATCAAATAGATAATATAATCGCATAACTCTTAAATTTCAATGCCATTGATCTTCTTCTTCATCCAACTCTTTGTTTACATATCATCCAATCCAAATTTGACATTGTAAGGATTGGTCATATCATCATCATCGTCATTGATATCAGTTTTGATAATGTCATCATCCACATGGATATCATCTTCATGAACATTAACTCCTACATGATCATGATCTAGTTCCTCTTCTTTGACATCTTCGTCGGGAATATCATCAACTAATTGTTGATCTTGATCATCATCTACATCATCTTCTAGTTCTTCAGTATCTTCTTCTACCACATTATACTTTACCGGCCTTCCTCTTGGATCATGTCTAACAACAAATGACCAACCCGGTTTACCTACAACCTCTGAGTAAAATACGTGCTCAGATTGGCTTGGAAGAACATAGGGCTCATTTCTAGCTCACTAAATCACCCTTATATTAACCATGGTAAATTCATTATCATGTTCAATAACAATTCTCTCGGGATCATTTTCATTCAATCGTAGCCTGTACCATTGGATGACGAACATAAATAATTTGAAGGAATTAAAGTCACACTCAAGTATATCATCCAAAATCCCATAGTATCAATTTTCTGAGACTTCTGGATGTATGTCACTTCTAGATGAAACATTAGTCACCTAAAAGACTGCAGTTATCCCAGAATCATAAGTTTTCTTTGTGTCATCCAACTTTTTTATTCAAAATTTACGACCATTGCACCACATAGCTTTGTGGTCTTTCACCTGCAATATGTCAAACATGTAAAAATTATTGCATCATCAATTGATAAACATATTTATTCTTGGTCGAATGTATGCAAAGAAAAAAAAAACTCAACATATATATACATCAATATAATTGAAAATAATTAAATAGTATGGGTGATTAATATATTTATACGTACTTTTTTATCTCTTAAACCATATGCTAAATCAATTTCCCTTGGTGTAACATTGGAATCTCCATTACGATGAGCTTCTTTAACCAGTGAAACCACACCTTCCCATGTTAATGCACGACTGGATTGTTGACATCACTCAATCCATACCGTCATCCAATCAAGATTGTTTGTGATGTACAAATGTAGTGCATCCCACTCTCGACCAACTATATAAAAAAAATTGAAATTCACAAACGACGTATAATTATTTAATTACCACAGTATACGACCTTAATTTATAATTGATGTACCTAAAAGCTTAACATCCCACTACCAATGATATTATTATCTTTCGTTGTTGGATGAATTCAAATTAAAGGAGTATGCACAAAGAATGAATTATGACCCTGAAGGGTACATACACTCTTGTAAGGAAAAGAAAAACCTTAGTGGATACACCCATGTTCCTATACCAAGGGAAGATGTGTTTAAGAACAAAGAAGACAAATAAGAAGAGGAGGTTATAGAAAATTTCATGGAGTTAGAGAAAAAAAAGAAAAGGTTGCAAGAAATGGATGATTCATCTAAAGAAGAATCATAATGGAGAAAATGAAGCACAATCACAATAGTTGCAAGAAGAACATCAATAGCTAGTAGAAAAGATGAAGGACCTTCAGTTTGACACTGTGGCAATGATGTTTCACAAGAGATTTACAAACCTGAAGATAGCCTTGATGATTTTTGGCATGTTCACAAAAAGAACTATGAAGCCATTCTTGAGCATGGGAGAGTGAAAAACAGATTGGGTACTAAGAGACATGATATGCAACTACATGAGGGATCCGACACCAATTCCATCTCAGCCATTGACACAATCATGAGAAAGCATGACAAATATGATGAAAACTTACACTCAGAAAACACAGGGTTTGATGATACTGTGAAGTTGGAATTACCCAAATTATGTGATGACAAGAACGGGTTTTTGAAGGAACAAGATGATTGGATGGATGAATGCAATAGGATACTTCAGGAAGCATTGGATGCAGTCAAAGAAGAAAGGCTATTGTTGGATGGAGCATGCAAACATATGGAATTGATAATAAAACTCAAATATGAAGCCTGAAATGCAATGCATGATGCGGCTACCCATACCTTGGAGGAGTATGCAAAATATCTCTCAATAGCTAAGTCAATGTTAGGAGAAGATTAAATTGTTTTATAAGTTTAATTAAGCTCAACAGTTTAATTATTTTCCAAAAGACAATCCGAAGAGACACCTTTGTTGGGTCTATTAGAATTGTAAAATTTTAAAAAACTACATTCATAAATCCCTCATAGAAAACCAAATCTGGATGTAATTTCCTGTGATCACAACCAAATTTGATCCTCAAAAAATTCTCTAAATAAAACATTTTGATCCATATCGGCAAGAGTTGGTGTAGATCTCCCCAATCTCTAAGCCATTATTTTCCAATGATGGTGTTTTTGGCATATCGGCAGGATATCCAAGTTGTCATATCAATAAAAGTGCCTAGGCGAATACATATCGAGCAGACATAGATCACAATTTCACCCACACAAGGGATCGTCGGCAAGAAAAATGATATTGGCGTGATATTTATCATTCAGAACAAGCTTATGAGTTTCGCCGATGAAATATATCGGCGAGACATTTATCCTCTCACACCGATGATACAAAGGAAACTACTCATCGGCAAGACAAGCATCATCAAAGTGAATCCAACAAGTCATACAGAGCAATTATGTCTTACTGGTGAATTACCATCAGTAAGAAGTTCATCATGTCTCACCGATCAAGCACAAAGAAGCATATCGGCAAAACAAGAAGCTATTGGTGTAAGTTCGAAAGGTTCTCCCGATGCTCAAATGATATCAGAGGAATGAACATCAAGGTTGCAAAACAAATGATATCAGCGAGAGTCTTGGTGACATATTCAAGATCGTAGGAATGAACATCAAGGAGACTTATAGTGTTGAAGAAACTGTAGAATGTCTTAGCAAAGCATGATCTCTTGCTAATGAAGATGCGAATAGATCAAAAGATCATCGCAATGACTTTTGGCGACATTTACAAAGATCAAGAGGATGAATTGTATATTGGTGAGAAAGATATTGTGTTTCTCCTACCAATAGGTTGTTTGGTAAACGTTGGCAAAAACCAAATATAAAGAATTGCCTAGAATTCAAATTGTCTTGTTGATATAGGGTACTTGATGTGACAATGAGAATTTCAAAAGGATTGCGAACTTGTGCTCAGAGATGAAACATTAATGGTGGAACGAATGCAAAGAGATAGTTGATTTATTGAATTGAATAGCAATAATTGAAGAAGGTATTGAGTGGAATTCACAGCGGAAGAAACAAGAGGGAGGATGAAGAACCAAAGAACCTTGCGGCCGAAGGATTTCAAATAGAATATGTGAGTTTTCTACAATTTTGTTTTCTAATTTTGTCATTTTAAAAAAGGATATAATGGAGGGAACGAGCTTAGGGAAAAAAAGAAGAAGCAAAAAACAAAGTGAGAGTAGTCTCCCCAAGAGTAAAAAATAGAAAATTGAAGTTGAAAATGAACCAGGGGTAGTCGAAAGAAAAATGAACCAAGACCTAATTGATCAATTGCCCAGCTTTGGACCTAGGGCTAGGTGCTCTGTGCAGCTCAGGGTGGATGTAGAAAAGTTAGAAGATAGGTGCAAACACATAGGAGATACATGGACCCCAATTAGGGGATATGAGTTATTCATCTTCCATTACCACCAAAGGAACCAGTATGAACCAGTGTGTAACCCCTGGAAATTTAACCTAGGAAAGTCAGTTTGTCCAAATGTGTTTGTAGATGTGGAATTGATAAAAGTATTAGCTGCCAGTTATGACCCCAAGCTAAAAGATATTTGTTACCCTTCTGGAAAACCATTCATACACATATTAGAGGCTGCACTCTATGAGGTTTTCAATTTAGGAGTGTGTAATGAGAAAATTGTGTATGAGGAACTGGATAGAGAATTTTGGAGATTGGATACTGTGTACAAGTGTTGGAGGCTACCACTGCATAGATGTAAGAAGGATAGAAATGCGGCCCCATTAGATGATAGGGATGGTCCCCTGTTTCATGTTGACCTATTTGAACCATACTTGAAGTACACCTATTTCTCAATGTGTCAAGTGCTAGGGGTGGATGCCCTTGAATGCATGTCAATTGTGTCGATGGTGATAGTAGCAGATGTCCAATGCCATAACTCTCAACCTTTTGATTATTCCACACATATTTTCAATGAAGTTGATGCAGGATTGATGGGGGTAAGGACTGGTTCCCCTATTTTTCATTTGAGGCATTATTCAATCTTGATGCATATGATTCTTTACTATGGGAAAGAATTGAATATGTGGCCTAATAAACTAAGGGTTTCACAATTTGATAAAGAGGGGGGGTTGTTGCTAGTAAAACTGTGGACTGCTATTTGGGACAGTAGATTTTCCAATTCATGCTTCATACATTTTGAAGAATATTTTGTGAATTCATTGTATAAATTGTATAATCACCCTTGTGAATATTCATTGTCTGATAAGATAAAAAGGTTCCTCAGACCCAAGGACTTTAACGATCATATTAATCACAATTGGGGAGACTAGTATTGTTTGGAAGATGCAACAATTATCAGGATATATGGATTTTAGGATGCACCCTTTATTCTTCCAAAAACAATTGACAAAATTGCATATCTCAAGATTGCCAGGCAATTAGATTATTCAGATTTCATTAATTTAAGCTTTTTTGGAAAATAGGCATTTATTCCTAGTACACTTTGTTTCGGTGATTTCACTGTGTTGGCAAGGGAGGGATATAATTCGGTTTTGAATAAATTGTTGCAATATAAAATGAAGAAAGGCCCACCTCGAAAAGGATTCGATCCAAAGGAGTATATCAACTTTGCAAGGGACAAAATAAACTTGGATTGGTATGATCATATACCCTATCAATATGATGATTTGATCATAAATCTAGAAGAGGAGGAAGAAAAAAGAGTGGTTGATGAGTACAACAGAGGATTGCTAGATGTTCGGATGCTATCTTCAGAGGAGGAAACACCTGGTGATAATAGGCCTCACAACAAAACTAAAAAAATCTCTAGATCAAGAACTCAAGCTTACAAATGGCCTCCTAGGGAGATAGAAGTTGAAGAAAGTTCAGATACAGATGCAAGATAGATTGCATACAGATCATTCGTAGCTGACGATGAATTTGTAAAAACTCCAAAGTTTAAGGATTTCTTGTATAAGAAAAAAGGGAAACAAATAAGGGAATCAGTTGGAAATATAACACCAACTAATGAAGGACAGTTGTTGGGTAACCTAAAAACAAGTGTGGATAAAGAAATGGAAGATACGACTCCTGAGAAGGGGAGAAAGATGCTAGAAGATGCAGGAGTCATGATTTTTCCTAGGTTAGATTTGAATTCTTTCTTAGTCTTTGATAGTTTCTTGAAGAACAATAATGCTACATATAAGCCCAACCCTAAAGGTGTGACAGAGATATACACATAATCCAGGTACAATCTAGATGAAGGGTCGCTCATGATTTGGGCCCTGTATCCACCTCACAGGAAATTAGTTGTGATTGATACTAAAAATGCATTTGGGCATGTGATGACCTTGAAAGTTCGAGAGGTTGATCCCATAACCACGACAAATGTTTGCATTAATGTTGCTAAATTGAATAAAGCATAGATTTAGATGTTGATAAAAGAAAAATAAATGTATAGAATGAACAAATGAAAGATGTCTTAGAGAGAATGATCATTTGAAGGATATGGTGGGAATAAAATTAGGACCCACAAAGCAATTAACTCAAGGAGAAAGTTCTCATAAAAAAGATCAGTGGGTAGGATCATATGCATATTCACAAGGAAAATATGATGCACTCACTGTAATGATCTAAAGAAGAGGAAAGTCATCTTGATGACTTGGCTGAGTAAACTTTGGGGAACACATTTGAAAAATTATGTTGTTGAATGAGAAGATAAGAGGATTGATGGGAGAATCCATGCAACTATTGATATTTCCAATCATTTCATAAAGAGACATGAGTACTTTCAAGAAGAATTGCACGGGGATGAACAGGGGTTGATTGATGCCACTAAGAAGGGATTACCAATGTTATTCGAAGACAAAGGAGAATTGAAGGAAAAAGACAAATTTATTAAGGAATGTGAATCAATGCTGCAAAAAAATTTGGAGGAAGCTACAGGAGACAATTCAACACTGTACGAGGCTTGTGAGCAAAATGAACAGATGGTGATTATGGAGATAGCAATTCGGAATGCACTTGGAGATGCCGACACACATGCATGTTAGGATTACCTTGATCATTTGTCAAAAATCCATTTATGGCTAAATAGAGCCTAACCGCTAGTTTATTATTGTTGTTATGCAAAAACATTTCTAAAAGGACGTGTCCTTTCATAGTGTATTATATTTATACCTATTTTATATGATTAGGGGAGGAGATAGATAGATAAAAAAAGGAACACTGTAGATAGTTTTTGTAATGATGTTTTCATCAAAAAGACTCAGATGCATGCATGAAGTTCGATGAAGTTAATGAAGATATATGAATTTGTGGCATAGTCTTTGGTATCAGTTGTCTGTGGAATTATACAGTTATTTGATTGTTTCCATTTTGATGCTTTTTTATTATTCAAATTTGTATATCAAGCATATATTAGTTTGTCGAAACACATTTGCTATATTTGTGTGATGTGATCATTTGGTTCTTTCAAGTAAATATTATATCCTTATAATCGATCACAGTAACTGGAAAGTATTAATTGGATCAATAAGAAGAATCAAATAATTAGGGTTGTCATCATGTCTCAAGTAGAGTTGTTAGCCATTTACTTGCATGTTTGTACAAGTTGCAAACTACATTTGTGTGCCGAATAGTTTGAATTATTGCCATCACATATTACACTTTTCTAGATCTTCATTAGACTCCATATACCCAATGAGGCACTAGTCTTCATTTTAGTTCATCCATTTTATATTTTACATCTGTTAATTGAACATATTAGTACTAGCCTTGATATTGCTTATACAATCTATACCATAATAAAGATTCAGTTATCCACTCCAACTTGCCATTGTGGATAAATTGCTTGAAAAATAAACACAAATCAAGTCTGCTTCATTCATATAGGTATACCTTCCTAGGTCTAGTAGCACCTAAAGAGAAGAAGGTCTAAACTATTTGGCCTTGTATGTTACCCTAAAACGTACCAAGAGTTTGGTAACCTCTCGGGGCATTTTTCCTATTTTTTTGAGAGATAACAAGGTTTTCTTCTTATATCTATGAAATTTGAATTGTAATATTTGATTGTCAGTAATTTTTAAGATTTTAATACTTTTCAATAATGAAAGACTTTTTTTCTGGAGTAATACAATACTAGTACTTTTATATTTGTGTGTGGAAAATTCTTTCATTTAGACTAGTTCTCTGTTGTTTCTTTTCAAGCAATTGAAGGCAATGTAAAATGTATTCTAATTAATCTCCATGACCATCTTATAATTACCTCTCACTTTCCTCAATCTACCTTTCCCCATCAAGTACTCTGCTTTGAATTTTTTAATGGATTTGGGATCCCAAATGCGATCTTCATGGATCTTTGTTGTGAACTTAGGAAGATATTTAGTAATGTAAACCATGGTCTAGTATACCATATATCCCTCCACCATAGAACCCTCAAGATGTGCTTTTTGTCTAACCAAATCCTTCAAAAATTTCAAGTGCCTCTCAACCATCCACATTGGCGTTATGTGTACAGGTCCACATAATTCAATTTCCTCAACTTGGTGTATGAGGTAGTGTTCTTGGGCATTGAAAAATGTCAAAGGTAGACACTTTTGCATTTCACACATTAGATGAGGAATTTTTCTCCTCTAATAATTTATATCTTCTTTATGGATTTCTTTAGATGACAACCATATACAAGTGATTCAAGGCACAAATATATTAACTAGATATTAACAAAAATATACAATATATTACATAACAAGTAAAACAAATGGAAAATATAAGATCTATACAACGAATTGAACAAATATCGCTACTTACCTCATGTATTTTCCAAGATCATGTATAACTTGCTTAACATTGTCATCAAAGTTGTTTGGGAGAGATAGAGGTAGAACATACTGCAATAATTATAAAATGGTCGTTTCATTATTTTTCCAAAACTAGTAAACATAATACATTGAAAAGTATATGCAATATACAAATATATATAAAATATACCAGAATAATTGCCTTAATGAAGGTATTCCAATCATGTGTTTTCATCCCTAACCCAAATTCACCTTTCTTTGTTATGATATTATTATGTTCACAACAAATCCTGTGGGAAATTGACTTTTTCGTATGACTTCTTTTATAGCATTGCTTTGCTGCTCCGTTAATAAACAAGGAAGGGCGCTTATATTAATTTGGTATCCATCGCTATTTAATTGAATGACATTTTTCATTGCATGATTGGCTTCCTGAATGTCACTACAAATTTTGACAATTTTTTCTTTGTCATGCCCTCCATCCAATATTTTCCATAACATTTATGTTATATTCTTTCTGATATGCATTGTATCAAACAAATGCACAATTTGTAGCTTCTCATAGTAGGGAAACCTACTAAATTTTCTGGGAGCCAACCATTAATGCCTTGACGACCTTCATGAAGCATATAATTTAAACAAATTAACAACGACAATCATTGTCAATTACAACATGAGTAAATAAAACACAATATAAAAAAGCATATCATATATGATAGATAAACAATTTCATTTGATGTATAACCTTGACGATTAATTCTATTATATTCCAACTTCCATAGGCGAGGTGTCATTCTTTGTGGTTTTGATGTAGTCTCTTCTTTCCCATTGAAAATATGGTTTTCAGTAGTTTGATACTTATAATTTTTGTGGAGGAAGTGCCTATACTCATCAAACACCTGCTTCCGTAAACTTGTTGAACGATGAGATTTCATCTTTGGACCACAAATTGGACATGCAAATTTTCCCTTTGTTTGAAGACCTACAAGATCATATATAATTGGATTAAATATGTAAATTTTTATAATTATATATAATGAATAGATTATTTAAAAACATGCATGATATCTACTTCATAAAATTAAATATTGTTAAAGTGCAGTTGAACGTTATAACATACCACAAAAATGTGTTAGCCCTGGGGCATCATGAATTGTCCATACAAGCATTGCATGGAATTGAAATTGTCTTTGTCCTATTGGTCTAGAGACGTCATACATAGTGACACCATTCCATAACTTTAGTAACTCATCAATAAGAGGCTCGATATATACATTCATATCTTTAACTTGGTACTTACCTGGTTGAATGAACATAAACAATGCATAATTATTATAACCATTTTACTGCAATATATATAAATTAATGCACATGACTATTAAATGAAAAAAATATAATTCATTATGCAACAAATAAGACAAATGGTATGCTACTACATTAAATAAAATTGATGTAAACAAATACCTAGAACAATCATTTCCAACATTATGTGCTCCCTCTTTATTGACATCCATGGAGGAATGTTATTGTTGATAACAAAAATAGGCCACACCAAGTAAATAGATCTCAGCTCTCCAAATGGATTGACACCGTCCACTGCCAATGAAAGCTTGTGATTACGAGGTTCTTCTTTAAAGTGTGGCCATTTTTCCTCCATGTCCCTAAATGCAGAACCATCTGTAGGAATTTGAAGAATTTTATCTCCACTTCTATTTCATGCATGGTAATCCATAAATTGCGTTGAGATTTCACACCTAAATAATCGTTGCATACGTGGAATAATGGGAATATAATGAAGAACCTTGCGAGGCACCTTCTTGGTTAGTTGATCTGTTTGATATCTACTGATATGACATTCTGAGCATTCTATTGCAAATTCATGTTGTTTATGATATATAATATGATCATTGGGACATGCATCTATTGCTTGATACTCCATTCCAATAAACATCTGTTTGATATCTACTGATATGACATTTTGAGCATTCTGTTGAAAATTCATGTTGTTTATGATATATAATATGATCATTGGTACATGCATCTATTTCTTGATACTCCATTCCAATATCTTTCATAATGGAAAATAAATCTTGGTATGAGTGAGGTAAAATATTTGATGGTGGTAACAAAAATTCACCTATCAATCTACAACAAAAAAATTTGTTAATATAAAGAATATTAATGGTACATATTTCATCCTTTATTTACTAGTTATGAACTAACAACAAAAATAGATGAAAAAAGATGGCATATATGACATAACTTAACATTCATGAGATTGCTATGTTGGATAAACCATTCATAACCTTCAAGTTCACGAGCAACAATACAACAAAGAGAAGAGTTGTTTGGGAGCCTTCATAAAGGGGCCCGTATGCCTTCTCAAGTACAGGTAAATCATGAACATCATCAAATTCATCTCGATCATCATGATCGGTTGCGCCACTAAATGTGTCATGGATCAATGTATTTGTACCATCATCTTCAATTGTGTTTTATGGTGCATGATCATCTTCCATAGGATCATTAACTTCATCTTCAATATTCACAGCTCCATGTTCCTCCACTTGCAAAACCACATTCTCCAAGCAGTGATAATCCATATCATGTGCCCTAGGGCGCCCCACCTTTATAATAATGATCGACACAAATAAACCATGATCATGATCAAGTGATTTTTTATATATATAAAAAATGTTAAACCGATATAAACATTTACAAATTCAATCAATATAAAGACATATAATGAACAACTTACCAATGGACAATAATCATGCCCCCCTTCAACATGACCATGTTGCCTATAATGTTGCTCAGCTGTTGTGATTAAAAGTCTTCTCATCTTTAAGCCCTTGCAATTATTGCAAGGACAATAACATTTCCCATCACCCTTTCTTTTCAATCTAGCCCACAATCTAGCAAGTGTCTCTTCATTTTTTTCTACACTAATATTATCTGACATGATTTTTCTTTACCAAGCTTGAATATTTAGATCTTCAAAAAATATCAAACTCACACTCCAATAATTTTTAATCATAGACAAGTAACAAAATCTAATAATTCTGATATTTTGCACCAAAAAAATTTGGCCTATAACCTCCATAAACTATCACAAGTGTAGCAAATTCGCAAGTATAGCAAAACATTGTCACAAGTATAGATAAATTTTTGAACTCACTTGTATTTATTAAAAAACATTCGTCAGAACCCTAATGAATGCTAACCATATACTCGTCAGCCCACAAATTGATGGAAGGGGATGATTGACTTTAAGTGTATTTCCAAAGAGCAATGAAAATTATGGAGCGTAGCAATTTTGACAAATGTTGGGCATAAATTTTTCTAAAAATAAAAATTTCACAATAAATACACAAGTACCCGATGATACATCTAATTATACATATTCCGTTGGAAAGTTTCATCATATTTTGCAGTCAAATGAGTTAGTGCTACCATGTAATTATTAATCATGTCTCATGATAGGGATGAAAGTAAATGAGTTTTTAATTAATGAATTGTGGAAGCATATTGAATAAACATCTCACTTTTAACTTTTTTAATTATGTGCATGATTTTTATGATTTTTACTCAATTTTATGTTTATGTATATTTTATTAATGGTTAAATAGTTATTTTAGATATGTATTCATTTATTTCTAATTATGAGTATAAATTAAGAGGTCTATATATTTAATTTGGTTAAATGTTTTTAATTTTTAAAAATAATCAAATTAGTATATGTTAATTAAAGTGACAAATAATTTATCAATAGTGGCATGGTGCTATGGTTGACTTGTTGTGCTGTTATTCTTGTCATCAAGGTTCAAACATCATTGGGGTGAATTTGTTGAGAATTTATATTGGGATGAGGTCCCCTATTTGTGACCTCACCGGTTCATAGCTCCGGGTCAAACAATTTATTAGAGTTTACAAAGACTATTTTTGGTATCTTGAAAATAAATAATTCAAAGAAATCAATGTTTTAGCTTTCATCGTGTTATTCATGGCTCTAGGAAAATTCACCATCAACAATTGACCTCCAACAATTCATTGCCAACAATTCATCGTCATGACAAATTCATCTCATGGAAAATTCACTAGCAATTCATGGTGGTGAATTTTCCACAAGATGAATTTGTCATGGTGATGAATTGTTGGAGGTGTATTTGTTGGCAGTGAATTTTCCTAAAACTATTATTCATATGTTTTTGAGATTTTATATAAAGACATTGATCTATTATTGCAATGTTACAAGAGTTATTATAATTTATTTGAGATGTAGAAGTGCATTAAATATCATTATTAATGTTACTCAAATTTTATTAACTAACATGTTGGTTTAATGAGTAAGATCCCAAAATTCAACTATATTCCAATTTATTCATGAATAAATATACTTGATTACACTATTATAAAATATTGTTTAAATAGATGCATAAATCCTATAAAAAATTTACATGAAACTATGAATGAAAAAATTCTCTTACACCAATATGTTATTCATTGTACATTTTAATTTGTTTAGTTTTCCATATAATTTGTTTATATAATAATAGAAGTAAATTTCTAATAATATTGTTTGTAAATGTAAATAAACACTAAACAACCATCTCAAAAATTTATATACCTTTTGGAGTTATAGGAGTCAATTGGAAGAAGTGTTAAATTTTTTATGCAAAACACTTAAATGTGAGATCATATTTCTTACATGTTTTAAAATTATTGTAGCATATATCCCACTAACATAATCATAAAGGAACAACTTGATTAAAAAAAATAGATAAAATTATTGTAGAACAAGCTCCACCACCTCCTCCACCTCCACTAGTTGCCTCCATACACAACCTAACTCTCTAACCCCTAGTTGTCTTGGGAACATGTTTGGCTCTTCTCATCACCCAACCATCTAGATGTGTAAATCTCAAAATTCGTTGCAATGCCCACCACAAATCATAATTAGGGGTAGTCCTCACATCCTCAACTACAATTTTCCATTCCCACTATACTGGTGTAAGTCCAAAAAATCCACTACTATCTAAGGGACTATCATCACCCCCCAATCATCAATCTCTCATTGAGTGTAAGTGAACATAGCCATATCCTGCAAAACACCTTGTACCTCCCCAAACTACCTCTTGACTTTTTCTGGTAGATACCTCTTAATAATATATGGTGTACACCCAATTATCTAGTAGCCACTCTATTTGTTGATAGAAAGGGAGGCGTATGGCATCATCATCCCATACCTCACATAGAATCCATGGCCTCCATATAAACTAATCTATATTGTCAATACAGCGACTCCAATGGTCAAGATTTCCTAAGAAGTGTTATGTCAATCCAGCCTCATAAAAATATACATATGGATGTCTAGATTAATGAGTAACATGTCCCATTGGAAAAGTAACAAAAATATGCTCCCATGCCCATACGTGTACACAAAAGTGACTCTTGATCTCGAAGTTGGTTGAATGTCAATAGACCACTTGGTGCATATTCATGATATAAATGGTCCAATACACATGGCCCCCAGGCATACACAATACCATTTGTAAGCTTTCTCTCAAGGACACATCCCCAACCCACTAAAAATCCTCATGATTTGCAATCATGAACAATCACTCTAGATATCAAACCTCCTAGCACCAAGGGGAGATCATTGTTTGTCCCTACCCCTTATCTGAGATCCATCTTGCCATCCTCAATGTTGAGATAGTCACCATGGTGCACTCGCTACAAGTCAGGTCTTCACCAATATCAATATCATACACCATGCAATCATCAACAATCGGGATCCTCAAGATCCTCCATACATTATTGAATTTGATCGTCACCTCTCCAATCATAAATATAAATGTAGACTCTCACTATGCCACCTCTCTATGAGGGTGATCATCAAAGCTTTGTGTGCTCTGATCTTGGGCATGAAAGTGATATGATATAATCCCACAACACTTAGAAACACAAATTATAGCTCACTAAAATGGTGTAACATATTCACTGTAAAATAGTAGGAAGTCACTCCCTCGACATAATCAGGTCTAGAGTAACCTACAAACATAGTGTGCACAATGTCAATTTGTCAAAAAATAAAAAAAAGTCCTAAATTCACTAGTCTATGTTTCAAATGTGAGATTACATATAAAAATGTGATTTTCCAGTCATTTGCAACCTAAAAAGTCAAATGTGTCAAATTGTAAAATCAAATGTGAGCCTTTTTTCAAAGGTGTCACTTTAATAAAATCATTTACAAGCCATTTTTCAAATGCATTGCTTTGTCCTTTAATCACATGCAAACCAAAAAATTAAAAGTGTCACACTTTTGCAAATACAATTCAACACCATCAAAAGTGTCACATCACATTTCAAATGTGTTACACTAGGTTTCAAATGTGTCACTTCATGATTTGACATGTTTGATAAACTAACTTGACCTAGTAATTAATGCACTCAAATTAATGACTAAAGACCTAAGGGCTAAAAACATACTACCTAAGGTGCTCCAGCTAGCCTTTGGTATTGATGAACTCAATCTTCATGATGCATGAAATGCGAAACACAAACCATCTCTAAAACAACTTCGCACTAAAATCTCTCTCAAAGCTCTAAAATCTCTAAACCAAGAGTGTGCAAAGGAGTAGAAAATGACACCCCAAGGCCAATATATAGACATTCAAACCATTGATTCACACCCCCTAGATCTTATTTTTATGATGACCTAACTTTCTTGATCAGTTTCTTTGCCAACCTAAAACTGATTTTCATCCCCATCTTCACTAGACCTACCCTATTTTCCTGTCGTGAGTTCGACCTACAAAAAAAAAAATATTGGTCAATCTCTCGATGGGGCAACCTACCATCCCACCATCATCCCTTCATCTACTAGGGCACAATAAGGCATCTTATCACCATTTTTTTCCAAATTAGTATTGCTTCTTTGAAATAATGCAACATGGTCCATTGTCTCAAAGAGGGGTAAAATGTAGACACCTAAAAATGTCTAACACATTCTACTAACTCATCATTTCCCATTATCATCACTCAACACCCCTTTCATCACTATTAATTAAATAATTTTCAATTATTTGATTAAACTAACCCATTTCCCACATTAATTAAATAATTTTTAATTATTTAATTAATTTCCAATTATTCTTCCATCACCATACTCAAATATTTTGTCATTATTTAATTAGATAATTATTCCTCCAAAATTAAATAAATTATTTAATTTATTTAGTTTGCACATTCCTCTAAAATTAAATAAAATTGAATTATTTTATGTATTTTCTAATTATATCATTTTCTATATTTATTCTTCCAAATCATAAATTTAGTTCACTTTTCCAAATTTAGTGATTGTGCTAAATTTAGTGAGTGAAATTCACTTCACTTCATCTCTCTATGTAGCCTCATGCACATCCTCCTAATATCTCATCCATCCTCATGCATTGATCTCATTTTACATCTCACACCATTGATCCAATATCCTGAAACCTATAAATCATCCATATTTTGATCATTCAATCTCTCCTCAAATCAACAACTAAACTATACTCATTTTTTATCTCACTTTTGCTTAACAATATTATGCTAAGTTTATGAGCAATCCACATATCATATTAAAAAAACATAATTCTTAACTTTACAATGGAATAAGGCTAGGAACTTTTTTTGGAGGTAAAGTAAATTATTTTATATTGATTTATGTTCTCTTTGATTGCTAAGTAAGTGCAAAAAGATGGAAGGCCAAAAAGGGGGCTTAAGTGGCCATTTTTTTTTTTCTGAAATCAGGAAATATTGACCTTGGACGTGAAATTGGCGATAGTTACACTCAAAATTTTGTGATGCAACAAAAAAAATTATCGTAGTGCTCTGAGTGTACTTTCTAAACTCCTAATTTATTTTGAAAATGGTTGAGATTAAGGGGTTCAAAAGAGGGACCCACAAAAATTGGTGTTGTTTTTGTCAAAAACACATAACATAGCAACTTTTGTGGGAACGTAGCATGGTGAAATTTTTTTTAGGATTTTTAAAATTGCTTCAGTGAGAAATTAGCTAACAATATGTAGTTGAAGCACAATTTTTTTGATAATTTTTTAATGAATATTTATTTTTTTACTAATTTTCAAAGTGGAAACTTCCTGAAAAACATAATTTTCGTTGTGCTACGCCTACAAATTTTGGGAACTAATTGAATTTATATATATATATATATATATATATATATATATATAATGGAATCTAGTTTCTAAAAATGTAATTTATTTGAAATTTTGATGAATAGTTCATTTATAATGAAAAAACACCAAACACTACTTTTTTTCCAAAAAAAGAGACACACAAACAAAAGAAATTATAGATCAAAGGCTTAACATTGTCAAAAAGTGAAAAAATTTACATCGTTTGATAGCTAAGAGAGAGCCTAACATTACCTAGGTGTTTGATTTGTTCAACATCGAAACACATGCAATCCTGACGGTGAGCACGAACCCAATTATGTGAAATATTGTAGAATTTGCAAAAACACATCTCTAATTGTTGGGAAGGCCCTCCAAGCCTCTGGGTTGGTATTCCAAGGAAAATACCAAGCCTAAGGATTGGGGATTCCCAAAGAAAGATATAACGTGAGTGTGTTATAACGTGCTCGTGTTATGTCTTACTTTATGTTAAATGCTACTCTATTGAATCTGTGTTTATATATTTGTATGTTTGTATGTACATGTATGCTTGTATGTATGTATGTATGTATGTATGTATCAATACATGTATGTATGTATGCCTATATGTATGTATGTATTTAAGATTGTATGTACATATATGCATGTATGTATGTAGGATTGTATGTACATATGTATTATGCTTGTATCT